>JAZFNS010020001.1:124815052-124827384 GCA_037127165.1 Alloteropsis angusta | reverse complement strand
CTATTTTAATTTTTGTAGAACTTATCTAAGAAGCGTTTTTTCTCGTCACGGTTCAAAAAAAAAAAGGCCTAGGACGTGGACGGACATTCCTCCCTTGTCGTGTGTTTGTCTCGTACTCTCGTGCGCGCTCGGTGGCCCGGCGGGTACCCAACGAACCAACAAGTACAAAGGTCCGGTGAACATGGCGGCGCTCACGGCGAGCGCCCGCGGCAGTGACATTCCCGGCAGGTGACCGAGACAGACCACGCGGCTCCACGACGACCGGACGGAACACGCACGGAACTATCGGGCCGGAGCGTCCGCTTGGTCGCGTGACTCGCGTCTCTGCCTGCGAGGCTGTCTGTGACGGGCAAAAGCCTGACGCCCGCGTCCACCGCGTCTCTGACGGCACCGCGGGTGAATGAAACCGGTGTGTTGCGTGAGCGCGCTGTGATCTCGTGGCAAACGCCCACTGCAAAAGCACAAACTCCATGTGTTTAGTTCAGTATGCAAAATTTGTATACGCTGGGTTGCGTGCGCAGAGAGAAAAAGTGCATTGGAAAACATGTAGTATGCAAAATTTTAAAGAATGTAAGAGAACTGTTTAAACCTAGTATTCCCTCTATCCCACAAAACCTGACGTTTAAGACAATGTTTGGGTCAAACATTGAAAATATAAATCATCAATAATTTTTAAATTGTTGAGTTTGCGAATGTGAAAATTATATGAATATATTTATCTTGAAAAATACTTTCATAGAAATATACATATATCACTCTTCGATAAATATTTTTATAATAACAAGAGGTCAAAGTTGTGTTTTGNNGACGTCAAGTTTTGTGGGATGGAGGTAGTATCTCGGATGGATGGTAGGGATGGTGGTACTATAGGACTATCGGGTGTGGACTGTGGACCAGTACCACTACCACCCCGCCGGATTCACCGGACGGGGGCCACCGGGCCAGGAGCCAAGGCTCCTCGCTTTTGGATTCCTGGGGGGCCTCCTCGCCTTCGCCTCTTCTCTGGTTTCATGGCTTGGCTGTCCGATGCTGTCCGTCCCTGCCGCTCATGGATCACCTCCCGGCCCCGCCGTGGGGACATCTCGGTCGGCCTTTCCCCCGGTGTACCACACTGCCGGCCTCTGCGCCCACCCCACCCAAACCCAAAGTACCGCGCTCTCCGCGTAGCACCAAAACCAAACCCCAAACCCTGCGCTGCGCCGGCCTGGGCTGGCTGTACGACGAGCACCACTGCACCAACAACAACTGCCAGTACCGCACAGGCGCCCCAGTTGGAGGAGCACTGCACAGCACAGGCAGTCGCACAGTCGGAGCCGTGCCGTGCCGCGCCGCGCGTGCCCACTCCATGTCTCCATCCCATTCCCACTCATGTCATCCTGTCTCGTCCACGGGGCGCGCGCGCGCGCTTCCTCCGCGATGCGACGGCGTTGAACGAAACGTGCGCGAGATGGCACGGTCCATGGAGAGCGCGCGGCGCGGCGCGGCACTTGCAGTGCAGGGACCAGGGAGAGCCGGAGAGGGAGGCGAGCTCCTCGGTAGGCTGGTGGATGTGCACGGGGGCACGCGGCGACGGCGCTCGTGCACGGCCGCGTGCGTGGTGCGTGCCTGCAACCACAGCCATCCTGCTTGGATTTGCTGCTACTAGGAGGACTAGTTTAACCCACCACTGGTTGTTCTTGTTCAGCTGATTGATACTACTGGACAGGCGCTTAGATTCTCGGAACATCCTTTCCCACTAAACAAGCGGATGTTCCATCCACTCCGGCAAAGGCAAGAGCACACAGTCACACCACTAACCATCGTGACCTCATCTCCCTCTTGGTGCCCATGCCTCCCCAGACTAAACAAATTGGTTCGGGTTCGGCCACCTCGAAGCACGGGACGTGTCGCTGAGGATCCCTAGACCAATGCCCGCCCTTGGGCCCTTGTCTACACGGCCGCACGTTTGTACCAGCAGTAACTGTACAGTGCTCGCAACGCTCCTCCACTGGTACAGTGTCCGTCTCGTCTTGTCCCGTGCCCGTGCCAATGCGCGAGGGCCCAGGGACAGGGGCGCCCCTGGAACAGGCAGGCTGATGAACCAGAGGCATCATTCATTCCTCCCCCGCGGAGGGGAGGAGGAGGCCCTCTTTTGAGTTTTGACCGGTCCCGGGCTCCCGGCTCGTCTCCTTCGCATCATCGAATCGTCCGGCTCCGGCACCACAAGGAACAGGCCGGTGGGACAACAGGAGGGACTAGCGTACATCGGCCCGCGAAGCTGCAGCAGCTTTGCGGTTGTAGCGAGGTGGTGGCCTGGTGGTGGCCTGGTGGGGATTCAATTCGAGACCGCTGCCACCCCAGGGCACAGGGGCAAGGCAAATCACATGCCTCTCTCTCTTCGGCTGCGATGCGCATTCGATCACTGCTACCAGGGTCGCTGTGCACCTGTGCCTCTTCTCTACAACAGCTACGAGCTACCGCTGCCGGTAAAAAAATACTAGTACTCCACTGCTGTAGTATACTGGGGCGCTTTTTTCCGTAGCTCTCCTCGCTGAATGCTGTATTACTACTACTGAAGTAATACGTGCAGGGTGTCCCCCTATCACGTCACTGCTCCCGCGGTAAAACGTGCTTTCAGGGGGGTGTTTAGATTGGGGAAAAGGGGGAAATTCGTGCTTGGTGAATCTAAACGCCCCCTGGAATTTACTGTAGAGAAAGGGAAGAAATACACTGTAGCAGTAGGGAAAGTAGGAGAAATACGGGAAAAAACAACTGTACCAACAGGGAAAGTAGGGGAAAAACACTGTGACAATAGAAAAAGTAGAGGAAAAACACTGTAGCGGAATTTAGGGAAATTCCGGAGAATCATTGTTTTCCCCGGAATTCCCCAGTCTAAACACCCCCTCACTCCGTCCACCGTGCCCCTGCCTACCATGTGCCAGTGTGCAAACATGACCAAAAGATTTCACATGAACAAGCCCAACCGCGTACCAGGAGAACAGAACATCCAGTAGTGATTAAATTTATTAATTTCTTTGGAGAAATACTAGGAATACATAGTAATTTTATTTTATTTTTTTCGGTTCAGAAATAGTAATTTTATTTTTATTCCACTGCTAGCACCGAGCGACAACAGACTGGCACGGATCGCCACAGGTTTAACATAAGACTACACTAGGCACATTTGCCTGGCTGACACTCCCCCTTCCTGTTGTGTTGTTATCCAACTACAGTACACATTGTTGTTATTCCTTTTCTCCTTCATTCCTGCCGCTACAAGAACTCCCCTCCCTGCTTGCTTGTTCGCCATTATCCATGCTCCTCCCGTCTCCAGACCACGGGCGGGGCGGGTCCTCTCCTCAGCGGTAGCTCCAATCCTTGGGCAGCGCCAGCTCCGGGCGAGCGCAGGCCGCGGCAGTCGCCTTCTCCGCCTGCGTCGTCGCCATCGTCTCGTTCTGCTGCCACTCCTGCTTCCTCCCCGTTGCCGGCCTGCCTGTCCCAGTGCCAGTGCCAGGCCACGCCCTTGTCGCTGTCCCTCCTGCAAAAGAACAAAACCCTTGTGTGTCAGTACAAACTTCTCCTGATTCTTTCTGTAATCAGCATACAAATGTCAGGTTCACCTCATAATTAAAATTACTAGTATAGGATTATATCTCTAACAAGTGCTGATCTAGCTGGCATTTCGACGGCAGCAATTCACTCCAGCATTGCTAGTATCCCAAAGATGTGATATGGTTCTTGCATTGCAGTTACACAATCACCCAAATAAACAGTTTCCATTTCCTGATAATTTCCTACTACTGATCTCTCTCCCCCAAAGTCCCAAATGCAACGCTACCTACAAACAACGACGTCAGCCATGGCATCCAATGGAACAGTTTTGCAGCTTTGCGCTGCATGGCATGCATCGCACCCCACTGGCAGCCGGCAGGGATGGCATCAGAAAGAAGAGTACAGGGCCCACGCTATCATCAGGTGCTAATCAACTCTGGCTGCTGCCTGCACCCAACAAACCACAAGCCAAAAGCACCATCAGCACCTGCACCAGGCCAACAGGCAGCACTGCATGGTGTACTACGTCCTGCTTGGTACACGAAAACCGGGTGCATGTTTTGGTTGTTGCTGCCATTAACGCCTCACACTGCTCAAGGACGCACGCAAAAATCTCGGGAACCAGGACAAACCTCGCTTCGCTTGAAGAGGCACTTTTCATTCGGAGCTAGCCACCCTTCATTGATGAACCAAGATCCTACTACCATGATTGTGTTTTTGCAATGCACAATGAATGCAAACTTGGCAGAAGATTTTTTTCTCTCCCATTTTTTGATCACAGGAGGTTATTAGGCCAGTCTCAGTGGGGGTTTCATGGAGAGTTTCATGCCATAAATTCTGCTGATGTGGNTGAAAGTTTCATGAGATGTGAGAGAAGTTTCATCCCCATGAAACTCAAACTGCACGGTTACCTAGTTTTGGAGTCTAGATAACTGTGCGATGAAACTTGCACTGGCCTTAGAACGGCGCAGGAACCGAGACATGAGTCCAATCCAATCCAATCCCATGGCGCAGGAACCGAGACATGATCCGAACATCGAGACATTGCAGCGCGCGACATGAACCGATGAGGGATGGGAAGCGGGGGCGGCGCGCGTTACCTTTGGCCGGGGCAGGGGAGGTGCGGTACGCGCCGGCGCGCGGGAGGAACACGCCGGTGCCGCCGCGCAGGTTGGTCGGCGGCGGCGTGACGCGGCGGCAGGGCAGCGCCGGGTAATAGTAGTAGTCCAGCACGCCGCCCAGGTTCACCAGGTTGCTCGTCGCGCCCTGGCAGCAACCAACCAACAAACAATCAATCATCAGCGCCAAATGTAGTAGGATAGTGTTAATTCCTTCCCAGAAACGGGATTAGAGACGACAGAAATGCGAAACAGAGTCAACAGACACGGTTTGTTTGTTCATGATTAACCAATGACAGGGATCGTTACTTTACAAAGCGAAAACAGGCTTGCGTTATTGCCAGAGATAGTTTCTCTCTCCCAGCTGTCGATTGCACACAACACGGAACAAGAACGGCGCGGCGGCGGCGGCGGCCGGAATCGAGGGACTCGCAACCGAAAAGAGAAACGCAAGACGAAAAGGAAACGCCGGGACGAGGGTTTTTGCAAGGAACTCGCACACCGCCAAGAACAAGAAAGGGGAGGGGGCGGCGGCGGCGGAAGCCGAACCCGCTTGCTCGTTTCTCACCTGCCACTGGACTGGCTGGTACGGCACGAACGGCCACGACACCGCCGCGGCGGCGCCGCCGACGCCATTGGTCCTGCCGTAGGCCGCCACGACGCGCCCTTCCAGCCCGCAGACCTGCAACCAAACGAACCGGACCTTTGTCAACGCCAGCACATCAAGCAAAAAGAAAAACGGGGACCGGCCGGAGACGACGACGAGCTCGCTTCCGAGCAGAAGCAACACCACCACCACCACCACTCACCTGCGCGCCGTGGCACGGGGCGGGGACGGCCCGCGTCTGGGTCGGCTTGGGCGGCGAAGCAACCGGGCGCACCTTGGTCCCACCGCCGAGGATGCCGGCGAGTTGCGCCGCGAGCTCCTCGACCCCGGTGGCGGCGGTGACGGCCTCGGGCGGGGCGTCAGAGGCGGCGTCGGTGTCGACGATGCCAATGTCGGCGAAGATCTCCCGCGGCAGCCAGCGGCGGTGGAGGTCGTCGGCCTCCGGCGGGAAGCAGTCCGCCATGGGAGCGAGCGAGAGAGAGAGAGGTGGCGCGGCGCGGCGCGGGGCGGGCGACGAAGAGGAAGGGAAGAGCCGAAGAGAGCAGGGAGGTGGGTGGGCCGGGGCCCGGGGTGGGGTTCTTGTAGTAGTAGTGAGGGGAGGTGGAGGCGGCCGGTGTGTGAGGTGGGGACGCGCGGGCGGGCTGCTGCGGGCGAGCGGAGGCGGTGTCGTCGGGCGTCGTGGTTTCGTGCAGGGGCAGGACGGGGATTTCACAGTGTGAACCGGAAATGGGGGTGGTTCTTTTTTGTTTTTCGACCCACCCTGCCTCGCCCCTTCTGCCCCTTTGCCCCTCTCACCCTTGAGCCCCCTCTCTTGCTCTGCTCTCCCTCCTCCTCCTCCAATCCCTCCGTCTCTCGGTTGCCTCTTATGGTCGCCGTGTTTTGGCGACGACAACCTGTTAATGGGCAGGTTTATGCTTCGTTGTTGCTTTGTGTTTTGGGCAATGGGAGTTGTCCAATGTGAGGTGGATGGATTTAGCAGAGTGGCATGGACCCCGTGGTGAATTTGGAGAGGCGGCTATATTTGGAGTGTGACGAGAGGCGAGACACGCATTTTGTTGGAGGGAAAACGAGGGGTTTCTTCTCACCCGTGAAGAATCCTGTTCAGAAATAGGAGTTTTAGCGCATAGAGTGTGAATGTGAAGATTGTGCCATATATACTGTAATTAGATCAAGGGACCATGTTGTTAGCATATTGGTGTTGTGACATTTACTCTAATTAGGCTGAAAGATCATGTAAAACATGAAGAAAAATGGGGGATGGAACTAAAAAGGGAAACGTATCGAAGAGACGATGCGGGTTCATAGATAGAAGACGCGTCGGTTAATGTTCAAAACCTGGAGCCAAACTCGGCATGTTTCCCGCTATAATACATGCTCACTACTCTAGAGTCTTTGTCGTGCCACTTAAGAGAAAACTGCCGAATTTAGCCAGAAACGCACGCGGTTACTGCACTGTCGTCCAATAATACTCCAACACGCCCATCTATCTTGTTCATATTTCCAGATGCATTGAAAGAACTTTGTTGTCTAACAGGAGTGTGACTATGAAGTTAGTTGTTTTACGGCTCAACCTACCTTAAATGCTTTAAAAGGAACTTTGTTGTTTAACGGGAGCGTGGCGATGAAGTTAATTGTCTTACAGCTCAAACTCAAATGGACACTTCGTTGTTTAATGGAAACGCGGCGATAAAGTTAGTTGTGTTACAACTCAACCTCAAATGGCACTTTGTTGTTTAACGGGAGCATGGCGACAATTTCAGTTGTCTTACAGCAAACCAAACCTCTGTCAGTTTCAGATTCTTCACGCCCTTTCGAGAAAAACACGGGTCTCTCCTCCTGAACTTTGGAGGAAAAACATGGACCACTTTGTCAATAGAATTTATGCCTTAGTGTACTACCATTAGTGTGCAATTGCACTTCAGTTCTTACACTTTGTCGTATCTACGTTTAAAATTCGTTTACTCAAAAAATATGGATTCACATAATAAGGGTAAAAAAGGGGTGACATTAAATAGAAGTGCTTTGAGACGTGTCAACCAATGTGCAAAACCTAGAGCCTAACCCGGCATGTTCGCCGCAAGGACATATCTTTGCTTCTCTAGAATCTTTGATATACCGTCTTGAGAAAAACCCGCACGAGTTAGAAAAAAAACGGTTGCAGTCATTACACTGGCATCTAATAATACTCCCACACATCCTCTACGGTGTTTATGTTTGAAGTTCATTGATGACACTTCGCCTTTTCGCGGGAAAGAGGGAGATGGTGTTAGCTAGTTCTCGAGCTTTACTAAGTCTCTGTTGGTTTCAAAGTCTTCACTCTTTAGAGGAAAACATGGATATACTTTTCATGTTTAGAGGAAAACATGGGTCCACTTCGGCGATAAAACCTGTGTGCCTTATTGTACTATTTTTAGTGTGCAAGAACACTTGCTTACGTTGTCATGTCTACATTTAAAAGAACTTTACTATTGACTAATTATAGGGGTACACTCTTTGAGAAAAGGGTTCTAGTCAACCATACATGTTGCCATATTGACTCCTTCCTGCACCCTATGCATTGGGATAAAGAAGTCATGTGCATAAATTTTGAACAATAGATGATCGAGTTATATGTCTAATTAGTATATAAAAATTATATCAATAGATCATATTTCACAGAACACGTAAGACAAGTCGATATGTAGCCGTACATAATATACTACATTAGTAAGTGATGGTCAAAATATACTTTGTAAGATTTTCGAAAACATAATAAGCCTTATAAAAAAAGGGAACTTGAGTTGGTAATCTTGTTGATGAGAGTTTGGGTTGTTTAGAAATGCTATGATTGCTTAATCTAAATGAACTAGGGCGCATAATTGTCAAGAAAATAATATGTTTATATTGATATATTAACCACAAGTTGAGACATATTGTAAATTATTTGGGAAAAAGAGATTGAGATTCTACATACTCTTTCATTGAAGGCTATAGATTTGGAACATCACCACTCTTTAAACAAGGAGAAAAAAAAATACGTTCCTCCTCCATAAACTTCTGTACCAATCCTCTTGATTTGCTGCCCTAGATCCTACATGTGTCCACTCTTAATTCAAGGCATCTAATTAATGTTGTAGCTAAGAAAATCTCTTTTTCTATATCTATGTTGAGATTGTCTCATTAAGGGTTAAAACATATATTCCCATATTTAAAGGGATCTTATTAAATTTTAGAACTAATGAATTAGCCCCATCATTTCTATTGTCATCAATGGGCCACATCTATCCTCATAATTAAAAGGATCTAGCTGATATTCAAATAATTGATTACTCAATCATTTTCATATCCAGTGTTGAATCCCTCCTCCACAATCAAATGCTATACAAATCATTCTTATGATCTTATAAGATTATTTCCTCTATATTCATATGCTCCAATACCCTACTCACCCAGCCATCCCGGTCCATACCCACTACCACTAGTCTCCATATTGTTGCTAAGGATAGTTAGAGCACATGCTGTATCTAGAACTCATCCCGGTTCATCCCCACTACCACTAGTCTTGTGGCTCTAAAATAAATTATGTCAATATCTGTTAAGAAAATATAGAAAATTGATTTTCTCGAAATAAATTTGATCTGTTGCCACAACTTACCACTTCAATCGTGTAAAGAAACAATACCACTTTAATATCCCCCGCCCAACAAATTCCATTCCATCTACTTAACCAACTAAACAAAATCAAAGCTTGGCTCCCTCAAACTATTTGTGTTGATCTAGTCTACCAATGCAAGTAATGACACTTTTTCACTTCTTGTTTCTCTGCACTGAAGTTGTTTTTTTGGAAAAAAAACTAAAGTACCCCTATACTATTTGTTGTTTAATCTACTCCTACAACTATGTCAACTGGTCCACTTTACCTTTTTAATGTGATTTATCTATTTTGTTTCTCCACGCAGAAGTGCAATTTTTAAGTTCCAATTTTATAGGGTGATAATGACATCATAAATTGTATAAAAATATATTATGATTTTCATTATTATTTTTGTACAATTTTGTGGATTAATTTGTTACGAGTGTCCTATGTATCAAAATAATGATCAACAATTATAGTGTATTTTCTAACCTATGTTATGATTCTCGTACCACACGCAAAATGTTTTAACTTTAAAATCCACTAGTGGGGAGAAACAAAAGGAGAAACCTTACTAAGGGTTACATTGGACAAATTCACATAGTTGTGGGAGTAAATTGAACTAAAATCTAGTTTAGGGGGCTATTCAAAACTTTGATCACACTTGAGGGAAGGACTTAAAAACCTTTTTTTATTTGTAGCTTAAAAATGCATTCGAGTGTATATGCTTATTTTCATAAGCTATGAATCTATGATCATGAAATATTAAACAACTCCAGAGATACAAATTTGCACGAAAAATGCTTATAGTGTTTTTCTTACATACAACACCAGGTCCTCAATCACCTCACAAAATTGCACTCGGAAAAGAAAGGAAAATCCATGTTAGGGTTGAGATTGTAACAATTGAATTGGTTCCGGAATTAAGTTGAACCAAAAAAATTGTTCAGGTGTCAACCAAAAGAAAGCTGATTGCTTTGAATGTAAGAACAGAACTTTCTCGTTCAATTCTAAACCGAGAGAACTCATTATGGCAAAGAGGGGATGACCCATATACGAACGAAAGGGAGAGCAAACATTCTTGTTCACCACTCACTTTTTTAAGGTAAAGTTTATTATTCTCTCAATTATACAGCTTGAGAAAAAAAACTAGAATTAAAATTCAGTATAGTATTTATTTGCACGAAATATGTTCTTCTGGTAGGTCTTCTCCCTGCTAATTTCATGCGCGTATGTAACATATATGCTGATCGAGATCTCACAAAATGCGTCCCGTTCATTTAAGTCTGGCGTGCCGTGTCGTCGTCGTGCAGTGGGAAGGAAATTACGAGTGAAGGGCGCAAAGCAATGGGGGTAAATGGCCGCTCCCATGATTGTAACAGCTTCAGTAAACATGTAGCCTTTTCAATGAAAATACGTAAATACTGTGTCACAGTTTAACGTGCACACATGCATGTGCATCCTGCACTACTACTGAATGATGCATGTTTTGGAATGGAGATACACATCTTGCACGCGCACACACGTGCATTACTCTGTCAGTGAACTAGTTCTGGCATTGTGTTTCCAATGGGCAGTGGTCCCTTGTCTTTATGTATTGTCTAGAATCCGTCCATACAAATCCTTAGGCCGGGCATGCACCGTCTTGCACTCTTGCACCCAGCGTTTGCCTCCTCTGGCCTTGTGGCAGTCCTCCCTTCTTTACCGAGATCTTTTTTCTCAGGTTGGCAATTTTATCGATTCGGACCTTATGATTCCAGTCGACCCAAGCATAGTATCTGTACATTTGGAGCACAAGAATTCCATTTGATCTATTGAGTGATTATCGTCATGAAGCTAGTCCACACTTGGTCTAACAAGCTAGCTATATAAAATCGCTCTTCTTTTGCAAAGCTCTTGTACTACTAGGACTAAACACGTACACATGACACACCCCATATAAATTCGCAAACTAAATGCAACAAAATCCATCGTGTCTTCCGCAGCGTACACAAGTACAGCAAATCCATCTGTTCGTCAGTTCGTCCATGCATGCTTCGCGAGTTGGGCCGTGCCTGCGTGCTTCGGTTAGCCCGGTCCCTTCCCGTCGCGGCACCACGGAGAGATCAACAGACACCGCCGCCGTCCTCGTCGGCTTCACATCTGCACTGCATGCATGCAGTTGCAGATGCAGGGTTGCAGTCCGCAGTGACAGCAGCATATATTGCATGAGAATCAGTGTGCAAGTGCATCTTGTCCTGCACTCGCCAATGAGAGACAGAGAACGTCCAGGTGAGGTGAGCCAACGGGTGGAAAGCTAAAACCGGCATTTTTTTTTCTATGAATTTACCATACAAAACCGGCATATATCGGGAGCGTCTGGATGGGCTAATAAAGATTATGAAACCAGATAATAAAATTTGTAATGGATTATAGAATCAACCACTCACACTCATATTATCTGATTATGGTCGAACTCGTTAGGAAGGAGCTGCACTTAATCAAAAGTGAAGAACAAATTTACAAAAGGTCTTTTTCTCAAAAATTTTTTTTACAAAAGGTCTGATCTAGACGAGCCTTCGGAGGGATTCTAGTTCTAGGCTCGGCTGGAGAGAGAGGTTCAAGAAGGGGCAAAACGCGATGTCGGCCCAGCAGGCTAACTGGCTAAGAATAGTGGGTGAATAGTTGTTATTATTGGGCTTCAGGTACCACACTATCAAGCCCAACAAGCAATCTCAGCCTTTGTCCCCATCGATATGCACGGCCGCGAGGCCTGCTCTACGCTTCTTACTCACGGTCCTATCCGATGTGGGCTCTACGTGGGCCTCTTGGCCTGTCCCCCCAGCTGGAGGAGAAATTTGCTGCAGAGGGAAAGGGGAGGAGATGGATGATGCATGCCACGAGACGAGCCCACGAAATGGAGAAATTTGCTGCCGCTCTTCTTGCCAGGGGGGGGGAGCTGGACTGGACCATCTGCAGCAGCCCATCGATGGGATGACATCACCCCTAGTAAAATCGTTTTTTTCTTTCTGTTTTTTTTAAACAAATGCAGCAGGTACAGGTACTAAATGTTTTGGTATAAAGATTGTTGAAGTTGTCTAAAAAAATTTACATAAACAACCGTATCTTTTTTCACGGAACACATTTCTTATTATCAATTTTTCACCAAATTTCACCAACTCCAGCGATCTAATCACCCAGCTGCTGGTTCCTTTCGCTGACTGCGAACGAATAGCCAGCCACCGAGATTGAGAGATCCTCCAATTGAGTGACTGGACTGCACATTTGTCTCTCTCGCGCGGTCTCCGTGGCCTCCGTGGCTGCTGCTTGTGACGCAGTGATGGCCGCAGCGACCGCGCCGCAGAGCCGGGGTGTGTGACGTGACGACACCTCTCATGATCTAGCTCATGATAGAGCCAAGGCGGCGGCCAATGGCATGGGACATCCTTGCGCTCTCGCGTCGCGCGCTCGCCTTTGCTTTGAG
>JAZFNS010020001.1:124600811-124612576 GCA_037127165.1 Alloteropsis angusta | reverse complement strand
TCATCAAAAATGCCTACATGGCACTATATTTATTGCCCATGAAACTCCCACTGAGACTGGCCTTATATAAACTTCACAAACCAAATAAGTCTAATGGTCTAAGACTCTTGCCGACCCTTCATTCCTTCAACAATAAGGTAGACTAAATTCGAGATAATTATTTGATAAAGTTGATAAAATCAAGGATACAAGTCACATGTTTCTATGTTGAATGGATATTTTGATCTTATTTTCACACCAATTGTAGTGGGACCACCTAACACATCTCCATTTGTTATTTTTCCATCAAAGAAAACAATTTGGGTTGGGTATTTCATTATTAAAAAGAAAATACATGTTTGTTCGAAAATGACTTGTGTTCAGTTCCAATACTCTAGGAGATTGCGTAGATAGTATTAATGCCTCTAATATTTCAGTTGCAAGTAGTGTCGTTTGTTGTTAGTGCACATATTGCTATAATAAATTGTTGAATGATTGGATCAAAGAATTATGCTTGGGATCTTCCATCAATGAGAGTACAAAACACTAGTAACTTTCAACTTTTTTGTCGAGATGTTGATGCTTAGCTGGACCATATTAATCAAAATGGTTTGATAGCTGAGAGCCTAATACCCATATAACTGAAAAAATATCAGCTATTTATAATAAGGTTTATTAGTGATCTCACATCAATATTACTAGTACTCATCTGCAACTTGCGAGATGACGGTTTGACCAAGTTGGTTAGGACATATTCAGTGTCGGTGACTATAGGTTCCACGATCAGAAAGTCGGTTTCCATGCTAAGTTGTCTATATTAAATGCAAAATACAACCCATTTTGGTTAGGTCAGTAATTATCCTACTATATGATAAATGTATCGGCAAACCTTAGTTATACCAAATGGTCTATGAAAATGCCATGTTTGTTTTCCATATATATTATATAATCTAGATTATATAGTAAGATACTAATGTATCGGCAAACCTTTAAAGGTCATCATGTACCACTAATAAACTGAAATAAGCTACATAGGTGCGATTTATTTGAGATTATTTGGTGGGCTATGATGATCTTTTACCATAGTAACTTGACTTATAAATTAGATTATATAATCTAGGTTCTAGGTAGAAAACAATCCCTCCTTATACCAACACCGGCGCTCTCGAAGGTTGTCACTTGATCTACTTGCTGGTAAAATATTACCAGTGCTAGTAGAGTGCTAGCACTACTTAATGATCCCATCCAAACGTTGCTCTTATCCCATTTCATCATACTAATAATTACTAAATGCAACACCGGGTCCGTCACTCGGTCAGTCATCATCTGGCCCGCCGAAATCTGCAAGAGATCTTCGTGGCGTGCACGTAGCAACAACACCCGTTCACAAAACCACCCCCACGTTCACGCAACCTGCCCACTCCATACACCACGTCCACCGTCCTCATCCCACTGACACCAGGGCCCACGAACGATCCGAGGCAAAAGACCACGCCCACGGAAGCGTACAGAAGTCCTGCGTCGCGGCCGCGCATTCCGCAACAAGCCCCCCGTCCCGTGGGCCCGGGACATTGCAGCGCCCCTGCGGAAAGACGCTTTTGCCCCTGGCGCGGCCTCATATTCTCTTCCTCATACCTCGCGCCTCTCTTATAGAGAGCTCTCCTCGTCTTCTCCCACTCCTATCCTTCTCGCCTTCGACTGCCCCACTCACGGGAACCTTCTGGAACACGCGAGCCGAGCGAGCTGGCGGGTGGAAGCGGGCGAGACTCTTGTCGGCGAGGCGAGGAGGAGGAGGGAGCGGCGGGGATGCGGGGCAGGTGACGTGACGTGCAGCGCGGCGAGGGAGCGCAGCGCGGGGATGGTGGCTGCGGCGGCGGAGGGTGGGCACGGCGTCGGCGGGGGCGTAGAGGAGGGCGTCGGGGAGAGCTCTTCCCCGCCGCGGGACGCGGTCCCCGTGCCTGCCGGCTCCGGCGGGAGCGGAGGCGGGGGAGGCGTCCGCGACATCTGCGGCCAGGTGCTCGAGCGGCTCGTCGCCGACGGCCACGCGGAGGCGTCCGACCCCGAGTTTCGCGACAAGCTCGTGGCCCATTTCGGGCGGCTTCCGCACAGGTGATGCGTTAGCTTAGCTCGGCCTGCTTTCATTTCAGCTGCCGCGTCTTTGGCTGGCTTTCCATGTGGTTTGGAGCTAGTGGTTGCGGAAATCTGCGCTTATTGTTTCGGTCAAGGAGGGGGCAGCGTGGTCGTTTAGGTTTGGCCTTTTTAAGTGGGCATCGCGGAAGCTTAGTGGGCGAGCTTCGTCTTAGCTTGAATTTGTTAGCGTGTTTGACCGTTGTGTTAGCTCCCACTGCCCACTGGTGCTTGATAAGCTAAGAGAGTGCCGTTTGACTCGGCAATGGAATTGGAGTTGACTCGGTACTGTTTGCTTGGGGACTGATGGATTTGCACTAGTTTTGTGTCTGAATGGTTCCTAGCAGTTGTGGCTTGCTCGATTCTGATCTAGTGTTTTTTACGGGATTAAGCTAAGGTTGGAATGAATTCAGTGAACAGGTTTGTTAGTTTCACTTGCAGGGTGGGCTCATTCAGTTCCAGAAAGGGAAGCTTTGAGCCTCTGATCCTTTGTCGGAATTAGTCTTTCAGTTTTTGGTTGCTTCTTCTGCTTCTGGGTGTCCTTTATTAAATGTTTTGATTGAGTTGAAGCATAATTCACTGAATTTGTGCTGTTGAAAGCATCTATTTTAGATCCATGACAGCAAAATTTTCTGAAATTGGCAAATATTCTTAAAAGTTAAAGACTAGATTCCAGAGAGCATCATGGCACTGCAATTGCAAACTAGCCCTTAGTCTTGTAGTTTCCCTTTGTATTGAGCACGGCAATCAGAACTCATCCCTTAGTCTTGCAGGTTGCCTTTGTTTTCTTCTCTTGTGGGATGGTTCTCTTTTATGATAGTCATATCTACAAAGCAAGCTGGTAGCCGTAGCCACTGCTTTTGGATTACCATTGCTAGTATAATCAATTGATTCTTTCATTGTCTTAATTGTATAATCATACAGCTAACATTGGCTGGTCTTTTGTTTTATCATGCTGTAGCTATCAGCTGGATATCAATGTTGACAAAGCAGCCGATATTTTGGTTCACCAGAACGTCTTAGCAGAAGCAAAGGATCCTGATAGGCGCCCAGCATTCCATGTTCGCTTCTTGAGGGTAAAGCTCGTTCTTAATCTGTTTTAGAGTTTGACAGTTCTGCAAGCAACTGTATGTGCTATATATTAGTGGTGTCTACTTTTAATGGCTAGTGTTGGAAATTTATTTTATTGCTGCCAAAGTTAGTTGGGAAAAACTGGTAGTGCTAGTTATGGCTACCATATTCCTCCTATACGAAGTTATGAACACACTACCCTTTGTAGCAGTACCAAATGGATACATGCTTGGCTGTAACTATAACTCAGCCTTTGTGTTACAACTGGTGTGTGGATTCGAACTTTGATGTATATTCATTTTGTTTTATGCATAGTTACAACTAGTTTGAAGTATAGTGGATTTAAAAGCAATACTTACCATACAAACTAAATAGAATTTCACATGCCAAATTTATGGTAGGGTTAAGTTTTATGGATGACTTTGTGGATAGTTAACTTAAATTAGATAGCTAATATGTAACTGAGTAAAGTTGCTTGTGTTGTTGGAACTAAACTGCTAATGTGTACTTACAGTGCGCTTAATAACTTGCTTGCAAAATGTGAACATGGGAGAGAATGACTGGCTTTGAGTGGTATTCATACATGCCCTACCTTGAACTGAGCCCAGCACATTACCTACATTTTTGTTCATGTGATTTTAGATTACATAATAAGAATCTTCACAAGCTAGGATATTAGCTATCAAGGAAGTGAGCTCTGTTAGCTTGTGATTTTATCCTTTCCTTCATCTCTTATTGAGGCTCAGTGCTCTCCAATGCATTAATGATTGCTGTCTTTAGTATCACGATTGGAAATTGGAGTTGTCAAATTGACTCTAAACTTTGATCAAAGATTGAAGATATGGATCAAGCATATGACTCCGATGCATCTGAAGAAGGGGATGATGATGGTGATGATCTCTCTGTGAGGTAGATGTCTATGATATGTGCTGCTTCAATAGATTTTGAGGATCTCCAAGTCGAATGCTACATGGCTAGTAACACAGTAACATGTGGCTCATTGCTTTGTAGTCTGTACAAAAAGTGTCTTCCACTGTCTTCACTAACCTTATGATTCTTTCACACGCTGGTTGAGTGGTTGTACATCTTATAGAATATCTTTACATCCTTGGATAATTGTAATGCGCTATATTATTGAATAACAAATATATGCATAAGAAAAAAGAAAACCTGAGGACATGCTAAAGAATCAATGAAAAAAGTAGAATGTGTATATAAATAACAGGAGGTGGAAATAAGAATATTCCCTACAGAGCCTCGTCTTGAAAAAAGAATGTTCCCTACAGGTTAGGCTCCATATTTGCAGTGAAATTGATGTTCCAAAAGTCATGGAGGATCAAAGCCCTTTTAGTTGTTTTCTTGGGGTCTATACACAGGGAAAAGTAGCTTTTAGTTATTTGTACAAGCTTTGTAAAAAGGTACAACTCGAAAACCCTTCCGCAGCAGTTTTCCACATTATTGCTCATTTTCTTTGATTTCATTCTAAATATTGCATCTAAAGGGTTGCGACCCTTGGAATACAAACGCGTTAACATTATAGTTGTCTTGCTTTGACTGTAAGTTAGAGTTACACATTCACTTCTGTAGTCTGTGTGCCTGAAGTAGTCCATCCTAAAAAGCTCCTATTTCTGCACCCAAAAACCTGCTGAAGCATTTTCAATTTCATGAACGACTATGACATACTCAAGACAAATATTTTATACAAAACTTTGTTTATGAATGTACTAATCTTGATTGTGTATATTTCACAGGCAGGACACACAATATACTAACATTCATGAGATCGTTTTCTCGACAATTGACAAGCCAAAGCTCCTTAGTCAGGTCAGCAATTTTGTGTGCCTCAACTCGGTGATACAGTTTACAAGTAATAGAGTTTTTCAATCAATCTGCAATGCTTTACCACTCATTTTTTCATGCTCAAGTTGTTTGATAGTTGATATTAGAATCTAGTTGGGGCACTTCTAGCTAATTTATATCCATGCTTACTCTCAAGGCGTCTTACTGAAGGACTTCGTGTGGCATTCAACCATGTGTTACTGTACATTCTATTCTATGATGTTAATAGTTGGTCATTTTGCTCGCAGTTTATCATATAACTAAATATGTTTTGCCAGCTGTCTGCGTTGCTATCCGACATTGGACTGAACATCAGAGAAGCACATGTTTTCTCAACCCATGATGGATATTCCCTTGATGTTTTTGTTGTTGATGGTTGGCCTATTGAGGTAATATGTTAGGCTCTTATCATGGCATTGGTTGAATTGTTGAGGCTTCAGGACTGATGCATGAGTTTTCTAGACTTAGCCTCCAACTTACTTGAGGCTAAACATATTTGTTGTTCTTGTTAGCACTGCCCACTGACAGTAATAAGCTTCATCTTTAGTGAGGGCAGCATTAGCAATGTTCAGTGTTCACCGGTGCATATAAGCTGGTCCATAGTTTAGTCTGAATAGTTATTTCTGGTACTAAATTATCTGCTGGCTGCAGTTATGTGGCTCACATTGTGAAGCAACGAGTCTATGAAATGTCCAGTTACACCTTTGCAATTAGTTCCTGAGGCATTAGTCCTTATCAACATCCAACTTCTAGATTTGGTAGAAACTTTCTGAGGCCTACAGTCTCTCCATGTGCATATAGAAGCAACTTGACATCCATGTTAAGTTCTGTTGAACAAAAGATGCAAGGGTTTGATCTGCAATCTGCCACTTAATCAACTACCATAGCTCATGGTGTACACATAGTTTGTAAATAAACAAAACTCTGGAGCAGTCAAGTCATGGCGTGCTGCGGCAGGAACCAAACACACCCATATATTTATCAAATGCCCCTCCAATGATGCTAAATTCACAATTTTATTATCAGGACACTGATGGCTTGAACAAAGCACTGGAAGCATCCATTTTAAGAAATGAGGTAATTCTGAATAATGCATACAAAGATACATTTTATGATTGGGAAAGTATTAGTCAGGCAAGTCCTGTATTGCTTTTGGTTGATGCAGTGTGTACTGTTCCATTGTACAGAACTAACAAAACCTTTGCTGGTTCTTTCTGAACACAGGGTTCATGGTCTGGTTCATCTCATTCATCAGCAGCTGAAAGAACACTGCCCTTCCAAGTTAAAGGTGGTGAATGGGAAATCGATAAACGACTTCTTAAGATGGGAGGGATGATTGCTTCTGGTTCTTGTGGGGACCTGTGAGTCAAGTTTATATTTCTGAAAAATCTGTTTCTGTATTCAGTAGCGCTTTCTTTATTCTGTGTTATGCTTATGTGAAGGTATCATGGGACTTACCTTGGTGAGGATGTAGCTGTTAAAGTTCTAAGGGCTGAGCATTTGAATAAGAATGTTTGGAACGAGTTTACACAGGAAGTATATATTCTAAGGTACCTAACATATCGTGGGATCACTTATGACTTATATGATGCACTTGAATATCCTACGTCCTACTTAGAAAGGTGGCTGAAATAATTTAATGATGTGTGACATGCCTTTGCCTTCCACACTTTTCAGAGAAGTTCAACATACAAATGTTGTGCGATTCATTGGTGCATGCACAAAACCACCGCAGTTTTGCATAATTACAGGTGAGATTTATGCAGCATCTACTGGATCTAATAGGAACCTACATTGTTTGTCGTACAGAAAAATCTGACCTGAATATGTGCAACACAAAGCCCTACTTTTCATAGCATTGGCCTAGTATAACTTGCAGTTTTCAAGGATTCTTAGTTACTTGCTGAACCATTTTTCCCCCCTAGCTTCTTAACTGATGTCTTTGTAGGTTTTAGCATCTTCCTCTGATAATACTCTTAACCTTTTCTTACTTACCTTGCAGAATACATGTCTGGTGGAAGCCTGTATGACTTTGTGCACAAGCAGCATCATGTCCTAAACCTTACAACTCTCTTAAAGTTTGCAGTTGATGTATGCCGAGGGATGTGCTACTTGCACGAAAGGGGTATCATCCATAGAGACTTAAAGACTGCCAACCTATTGATGGACAAAGATCATGTACGCAGCATTTGACTATTTACCATTTTATTTGTGAAGGAGATGTGTAGTGGAGAAAATGGGATGAAAAGAATACCAGTAGTGAAATTGTGGATTTGTTAGTGCCCAGTGTCTTTAGTTGTGTGACATCTGTATTGTGGGGCTTGAAGCCATGCATCAGACAAATCGTGTAAATTTGTGAAAGACTGACTACTCGTACTCATGAATGACTTTGTTGTTTCTTTCTCTAGGTCGTGAAAGTGGCTGATTTTGGTGTAGCTCGGTTCCAGGATCAAGGAGGTATCATGACCGCTGAAACTGGAACATACAGATGGATGGCACCTGAGGTACAGCTCTATTCGCAGGAGCAGTGTGCTTGTATATTAAAACTTACCTTACATATAAATTCAGATCTTGTGAATGTTGGTGTTCTATAAGTCTCAGAAGCAGGCTGCTCATAGAAGTATTTCTTAGTACGAGATATCAATCAATCTTTTATTCATATTGCTTAAGTTGAGAATTCATATTGCCAATAGAAGCTTCCCAAATAATCAGATTTTGTTCAACAGTTTATCGTGACTAGTAAAGAGATGAAAATGTTGAATTCCTTTCTGACAAATCTTTGGTGCTATCTGCTTAGGTTATAAATCATCAACCCTATGATAATAAAGCAGATGTGTTCAGCTTTGCTATTGTTCTTTGGGAGCTTATAACATCTAAGGTACTGTTGCCTTATCTCTTTGGGAACTAATAATTATAGTCAACTATCACAAATGATGCAGTTACCACTGCAATTGCTGAATCTTGTTATTTTTTTTTTATTTCTGGTGTTTCCAGATCCCATATGATACCATGACCCCTCTCCAAGCGGCTGTAGGTGTTAGACAGGTGGGCAGCTAAAAGAGTTGTTATAGCATACTGTATACACTGTGAAATGTGCTAATGTACTGTCATACCAGGGATTGCGCCCAGGACTCCCAAAAAAGGCACATCCAAAGCTGCTGGACTTAATGCAGAGATGTTGGGAAGCCAATCCATCTAACCGACCTGCTTTCGCAGACATCCTAACCGAGCTAGAGGATCTTCTGGCACATGTTCAGGTATCTCCAGAAGCACTCACCTTTGCCTCTCCTTGAGAAAGAAACCGTAAGCAAACCCTATCCAGTTCCCTCATGGCCTCCATCCCTTGGACAGGGAGCCTTGGGAAAGATGGTCAAAGATCCAGCAGATGACTCGAGCACGAAAGATTGACTACCCCTGCACATACCTGACATTTTTCTCAATTCGGTGATTTGGCGTATTTAGGATTCGGGTCACTAATTATGAGGAATGTAGCATATCATTTTTTTTCTGCTTGGTTCTACTTTTTTGTACATTTGAACAAGCATCTTGGGGCCTATTTTTTTGGGTCCCTTTTCATTGTTCTTACATAGAGGAAATTGTCTCGGCCTACCTGTTTAGCTCTTCTTCCTATGACTGATAGTTTACTGCTTATGACGAGGGTTAATGTTTTCTATAAGCTGGATCTCTTGCGTTATTTGCCATTTCCATGAAGGCCATATGCCATTCACGTTATGTTGCAGCTCCGGAATGAACATGAGAACTATTGTTGGATGGGATAATTTAACCATTTTTTTTACAAATGTCGTGGTTTTTTTGGATTTGAATGTTCATCTGATGTCCAACCTGTGGCTGTCTGATCAGAAGAGACTATATAGTTTTTTTTTTAAATACTGGAGACGATATAGTTGTTGGTAGGTTCACCTAACTGATTGAAGGAACGTGAAGTTTAAAATTGAAATGAATTCTTTTCTTTCAAATAACCAAGCGTGTAGTGTCAATTGATTTATTTGGCAAGAGTCCATCAACCGATTATAACTGGTACATAAATCGCTAAAGAAAACGGCCTTAAAACTTCCAATCAGAGTAAATGCTCAGACCTACCAATACCATTATGGAAACGAGTCTAACAACATTTGAGGGGTGGGGTGGGGGTGGGAGGGGGGGTGTGGAGGCGAATCATCTTGTACATGTAAACGCATGAAAATTAGCAGGTCCGAAAAAGGTTTAAATTCATGCACCGATCGATGCTCAAAGAGTTTGACGTGTTTGCTGCGCTCCTCAAAGCGCCGGGCAAAATAAGGCATCTCCGTTATAGGTTCAGCAAATAAAAGCAAAGGCAAGAAGAGCAGATCGATTTGTTTTAGTACATGAGCACTGAAATGGGGAGCTGCCCAACGAAGTCACGCGTCATACTCATATGTAGAATCCCATCATCACTTGAGCTTCTCAAAGAGCTTTGGTGCCACCTGTAACACAAGTTTGATACATGAATTACTGACAGACTGATCAAAAGTCAATAATGTTAATTCATAGCTATTCAGCAAGCATGTGATACTTACACACTTGTCGACGCAATACCAGTAATCGAAATATTGGCCGGTGCAGTGCTTCTGCCCACTCCCATCGTTCTCGACTCTCTTTTTTTTTTTTTTTTGAGAAACGTTCTCGACTCTCTTGACACACCTCTGCACACAAGAAGGTTAGCATTAACACAAAGCACAAATCTTAGCAAGTAAACATATTTCACAGGAAAATCCTCAAGATCATGCTTGTCAATACTAACATAAAACAATAAAGTTCCTAAAGTTTCAAGCTCGGCGTTTTGGCTCTAGAAGGCTCAAGACTGGAAGATAAAAACCAAGCTGGAACATAGATTAAGGTAATTAGATCCTATCTTCTTACATGAATTCAAATAGCATCTTTGCATATTATATAATTCAGAAATCAATGTTGCACCATTTGACTCGGAACATATGGTTCACAACATAATAATAGGAACTCAAAATTAGTCGGCTACAGGACAACTAGATAACTGAAGTGGACTCTGGGAATGCAAATAATTGCCAGGAAAAGTAGATAAAAATATATGTTTGCACATTTTATAGCATACTAAGACTTGAAACTTGTAGCATCTAGTAATATTTTAAGTATAGCCTTTGCATTATAATATAGCTATGAACTGATGTGCAAGAAGCCAAGGACAATGTAAAACTTAGTCCTCACTCTGTGGTTGGAATTACTGAATCAACATTCCAAGTACTCTAAGACAAATATATACACACCTCATAATCATACAATGATTTCACACACTGAGGCTTGCATCGTTCCTCAAGGTAATTCTTCTGATCAACAGGTTCAGCGTCCGCCCTGGCAGAAGATAAACCAAGCTGTTACAAAAACCACACAGGATGAAGGAAAAGAAAGCTGGTTTCAAACATTTCCAGCATAATCCAAGACGTGGACCTTTCTTGTGCAATACCATTCAGAAACTACAAAGTACAGACCACACAGTTAATCAGTGATAGATGCAATTATGAAATTCCAAGGCTAACAGGGTGGCAGCATTAAAATCCGGTTCCAGGACCCGCCTTCCTCACTTTTTCTTGTAAAATGAAATCAAGCAATTTCAAAATTGTAAATCTAACCAGATACATAAACTGAAGACACTGCCAGATTAATTCTCAAGATTGAGAACAATAGATACACTGATTACACGAAACATTACAAAACAAACACAAATAACTACTTAAACAATTTTCATTCACATATAAAAATTCCAATTTGTTGAACCTTCTGAAGCGAGCTTATCAGAAGTCCTGAACCCAAAGAACAAAAACATTTGCATAATTTAAGAGCAACCTCTAGTTGCTAAATCAGCAGCCCCATTGTAAATTGCACAATTTATCCTGTGAATGATGGCACACAATTTATCCCTGAGTATGTAGTCACACACTTACTCTCCATGCTTATTTAATTGCACCATTGCGTGACAATATGGAATGATGAATTTATTCGTCTCGGTAGGTCAGGTCACAGCTGTTGGACCAAAATTCCCCATATCTTAATTTTACGACCAAAAAAAATGAAAGAGTTGAGGAGGGAATTACTAACATGAACACTGATCACACCCACACACAACAAGTACAGAAACTCCAGTCTTGATTGAAATTCGTGGTCCAAAACACTTCCGAAGAAAACAAATCTAGTAACTCTTGTTGCCAACTTGCCGTTGATAGGCTGAACGTCGACACGGGCAATTACATCACACATTGCGCAGTCCACGGCACGTGGATTGAAGTTTGAAATTGAACCGAATCAGGAGACGCTCCGAAGGGGGGGAATCCGCTCGCGGGGATATAACGTATGGGCGAAAACAACAAATTTCTCTATGCAGCTCCACGAATGAATACAAATGGAAGGGCACGAAACATACTCCTCTCCTAGGTCCTAGCAAGAGCACGGATCACACACATACCGATACGCAACAAGTATGTAGAGGGAGGAAGAATACCGACATGGCACTCGTAGGATCGCGAGCGAAATCCCTTGCCTCGTGCGCACGGAGATGCCGAGGCCCCCGGTGGGTGGGTTCAGGTTGCCTAGGGTTACNTCCACACCCGCAACCGCGACGAAGGGCAGGTGGGCAGCGGCCATGGCTACTCGAGCTCATCCATGGCTCGGTGAGCAGAACCGAGGAGATAAGGAAAGAATAAAAAAGAAGCAAAATGAAAAAAGAAATCTCGAAATCT
>JAZFNS010020001.1:124545947-124557488 GCA_037127165.1 Alloteropsis angusta | reverse complement strand
AGAGGCGGCGCTAGGGTTTGCTCCCCGGCCGCCTGCGGGGGGCGACGCGGGGAGAGGAGAGGGGGGTCTTTTTTCCCTCCTTCTAATTGTTTTCGGACAACACAAGTATCGCGGAAGAAAACGCCCTCACAAGCCGGGTGTTGTCCTGCGCAGGCGAGGTCGCACGTGACGTCTCGTCGCGTCACCCCCGCCCCGCAGCCAGCCACCACCACCACCACTTGTTCTTTCCTTCGCCTCCTCCTCCTCCTCTTCCTCCTCCCGTCGTCTCCTCTTCCTCTCCCTTTCCTCACCCCCCTCCGTTCCCCTCCCTACCACTCCCCCCGGATCCGCATGGCGCCTCCGCAATCCCCGCCGCGCGGGCTCCCGTAGCCGAGGCTCCGCTTCGCCCCCCTGCGCCCGCCGCGCCGCTCGCTCCCCCCGTCCCAGGTGCGTGTCGCGCGGATCCGTGCTCCTTTCCTTCCCCCGGCTGCCCGCTGGATGCGTTTCGGTGGCTCGTGGCGGATTCGTGCTGCTTTTCGCAGCTGGGATTGGGTGCGTGAGAAGTGGGAACGAGGGGTCTCTAGCTGGAACGAGGTGTTTTTAGCTTGTATTTCAGCGGGATTCGGCCGGGATTAGGTGGAAAAGGCCGCGGCTTTAGCTGTGATTTGGGCTAAGATATTGCGGGATTTGGGTGTGGAGCGGTGGTTCATGTGGAATGTTTTGCTGGGTGAGCCATAGCCGTATCCGCCGAAAGCGATATATTGCTTCGAGTAATTGTTGTGTTTGGGTATGCATATGCAAATCATTCCGTTGTGGCTAGTTTTTGTGTAAACTGTTGGGATTGCTGGAAATCAGAAAGTAGGGGGGGGTCACAATTGCAATGTATGTTGAACTATTAGATTCCAACTAATTGAGCCCCTGGTTTTAGTGCTCAGTAGCGGTGTGATTGGAGAACTGTAAATGTATACTGTTTGTGCTCTGAAGATCTGGTATTACGGCTTCTTACTTTCTCCAGTATCTATTGTGGTTTAAAATCTGTATTGGATTATGGGTGATGCTACTGTAGTTTTGATCGAAATGTTGATATGTGCTCTGCTGTCTGCCCATTCTAGTGTGTTCTTTCCGAGCCCTTTTTTCCCCATTTCGAATGGAAATCGTCGCACGGCCCTCTTTGAGCTAAACATCATTTCAAGCTCTGCTTGTCTCATGCATATGGTGGACATTGAATACCAGTTAGACGAGTGATTCACTACAACATTACTTTGCGATGATTGCTATAATGTGTTGGTACAAAAAGGAGGGTTGGTTTTCCCATGTTCAAAGTTACTCATTGTCTAGAATGATTTGAGAGATTATTGTTTGTCTCTTGGTTGTTGCTTGTTTTGGTAGTTTGAATTAAGCAGCTAGACATATCACTTTTCTTACCAGAGAAATTTCAAAGGCTAATGCTACCTCTCTCTTTTTCTTTCTTTTTTTGTCTGTCAGGCTCACCTGTTTAGTTCATCTAGACTGTCATTACTTGGCATCCTGCTTGTACAATCACTGGAGGAAGCTTTGATGTCCCAGCACAATTACATTTGCTGCGATTGACCTTTAGTAGATGTCGTTCCGCAGCATTGTGCGTGATGTAAGGGATGGCTTTGGGAGCTTGTCTCGAAGAGGGTTCGAGGTTAAGCTTCTGGGCCACCGCAGGGGGAAATCTCATGGTGCTGTCCATGAGTTGCATGATCCAGCCCCGGTGATCCAGAGCAGTTGCTGGGCTAATTTACCCCCTGAATTGCTTCGAGATGTGATCGAGAGGTTGGAGGCCAGTGAAGCCACATGGCCTAACAGGAAGAATGTAGTCTCTTGTGCGGCTGTTTGTCGAACTTGGAGAGAGATGTGCAAAGAGATTGTTAAGAATCCAGAATTTTCTGGAAAAATCACTTTTCCTGTGTCCCTTAAGCAGGTGATGATATTCTCCTTCATTCTTCCATCTTTTATTTTTCACTTTCTGTGATAATTTTACTGTAACTATATATATTTTTGTATCCTTATTACTGTAGCTTCTATTTGGAAATTGGTATTATTAAAATAAAGAAAACAAGGAACAGATAAATCACACCTTTACTTTTCACTAATACTGTTTTGTTTGCTCCATGCAGCCTGGGCCTAGAGAGGCAACCATCCAGTGCTTCATCAAAAGGGATAAATCCACCCAAACATACTACCTGTATCTGTGTCTTAGCACTGGTAAGCCTTTTCAAAGTGTTGTGCCTGTTTGTAATACCTTACACCACATTACAGCCATCATTTCTTGTGAGTTGCCTGTAGACATTTTAAACAATGCAAGATACATGACCATGTTTCTAGTTGCATAAAACAAGAGTAGACATGCAGCTTAGTCCTTGTGACATCTGCATGCATTAGATACCATTTTAGCCTACTTTTCAAGATTCAAGTACATTTAGACCTTTGGTACCAGCAGTCTTTGTCTTGGTAGATTATTATTGACTATATACGCCAATGTATTATACAGGCGAGTCTTTTGTGCAGGTTTCTACTCCTATTTTTCACCCTTGACATGATTGGCATTCTTTATTGCCTATGTCAGGATTCTAGAGAACCTGTCCCTCATGTTGCTTTTGCAGAATATGCACTCTGTTTTCTTTCTAGAGAACCAGACCCTCATGTTGCTCTTACAGAATATACCAATTGTTTCTGTGGTGTCTGCTAATGCCCCCCTCCAACCCCACCAACACACATAATACACAATTTAGCCTCAATGAAGTTGCTACCCGCTGGGGTCAGGGGACTTTAAAGAGTGCATCGATAAGATCAATGTATCTTTCATCTCGATCTAAGAATTCCTGAACCCATCTTCATAGCAGTTTAATTGTCGGAATCCAGTGAATTTTACACTTGCCCTGTTGGTATTCTATCACTCATTCGAAGCTAAAACATAATACCAGTTGCCAGTACTAGGAATTAGTGTTGACACGCTGATATCAGGTGTCAAACATTGTCTGTTTCCAATCCATTCCTTAATCTTTAGATCTACTCCACTTGCAGGCATGCTTGTTGATACCCTTTTTTTTTGTCAATCTCTGCTGCTATTAACATGATCTAACATATTTTTCTACAGCTGTGCTTGTTGAAAGTGGCAAGTTCCTCCTATGCGCAAAACGGACCTCCCGTCCAACCTGTACAGAATATACAATATTTATGAATTCTGAAAATATATCTCGTTCAAGCAAAATGTACATCGGAAAGCTGAGGTACTAACTCGTATACTGACCAAGTTTTTTTTGAAGTTATGTAATCATTTTCTAATATGTATACATGACTAATGTATCTATGACATTGTACATTTAGATCAAATCTCCTTGGCACAAAGTTTGCAATATATGATACCCAGCCGCCATGCAACGCAGCGCAACCAGGGAAAACAAGCCGTAGGTTCTACTCCAGGAAGGTGTCACCAAAGGTCTCTTCCGGCACTTACAACATAGCACAGGTTTCATATGAGCTGAATGTCTTGGGTACTCGGGGCCCTAGGCGGATGAACTGTGTTATGCACTCCATCCCTGCCTCATCCCTTGAGGCTGGTGGCACTGTTCCATGCCAGCCAGACAGTGTCCTCACGCGCTCCCTTGATGAATCATTTGGTAGCATTTCCTTCTCCAAGTCATCTGTTGTGGATCATTCCATGCGTTTCAGCAGCACAAGATTCTCTGAAGTCTCAATGAGCAGCCACAGGATTGGAGACATGTCATTGGGCGACAATGATGAGGGCAAAGAGAGGCCATTGATTCTCCGTAACAAGGCCCCAAGATGGCACGAGCAGTTGCAGTGCTGGTGCCTAAATTTTAGGGGCAGAGTAACTGTCGCATCTGTCAAGAACTTCCAGCTTGTAGCCGCAACACAGCCCACTGCTGGAGCTCCAACCCCGTCACAGGCTGCCCCAGCACCGCCACCGGAGCATGAAAAGGTGATCCTACAATTCGGGAAGGTAGCCAAGGATATGTTCACAATGGACTACCGTTATCCGCTCTCAGCCTTCCAGGCCTTTGCAATCTGCCTGAGCAGCTTCGACACCAAGCTGGCCTGCGAATAAAGCCATATGGCTGAAGGATCTTGATGAAGCCGGCGGCCCCGAATTTTGCTGGGCCGCCATTCTGTTGTATGTTGTTGATGCCTCTTAACTTCCCTAGAAACTGTGTTTAGCCATTCCCACCTGATCTACAGCTGCTGCTGTGCTTTGTCCTGATTGTTTCCTTTTCAATAGCTTTGTTCTGTGGAGTAGCATGTCGGCCTGCCCTTAACTAGACGGCAGATTTAAATTGGTTTTTCACATTTCGTTGTGCCTAAGTTCTGACTGTCTGCCTGTGGTAATGGCACGCAACTGTGCATCTTGTAAAATTCTGGATTGCCTTGTCATAAGTCATAGCAATAAAAGAATTGGCTTTCGTTCTGTTCCGAAAAACTTTAGCACGTTGTATATATATTTTTTGAGGTGACTTGTATCCCCTGTATGCACGCTTATTCCTAGCCCCATGTTTGCTGCACTCGTGATGTGCATCTGATCTACAAGCTTCGCCTGACTGAACATCCTCTTAGAGAAAAACAGAAACCCCCTTAAATGCATGATTTCTTTATTAGTTAATTTCATAGCATTACAACAATTTGCCTTACTATCAAGGAAGTGCAACTTAGAATCTGCACAACGAAACTAGAATGACTAGCGGCTTTGTTTCATCACAGACGTAAACACATTTTGCATGAACTCGCATGTTAGGCATCATACAAGTTATGCGTGCACTCGTATATGGATGACAGAATGCGTGAAACCGAGGGCACAACTAGCGCTGTGTTTACATTGGAAAATTAGGGGCGAAAGTTGCTATTGAAAAATGTGTCCTGTGAGGGAGACACGTTTTTTAATGCATAAATTGCAGGTGAAAGTTGCCGAACTAAACAGGCTGTAGCTGTGGTTTTGTAAATCTGCCCCTACAGCCATTGTTGCAACAAATTCTAAAAAGAATGATCATAAACTTAGGGCCGTTTGGCGCAGGTTATACGAAAACAACTTCACCAGCTAAATATGTTGTGGTGATACTGAAAAAACTAGCTTCGCATAGCATTTTGTTTATTTTTGCATCAGTTTTTGAAACAGCTTCGTGCTTTTACACGAAGCATATGAAGTACGAGCCCAATAATCTCAAAAATTGAAGATGTAGATGGACATACATATGCCGTCTGAAATGGGCCCCAATTTACCTGAGGCCTCTGGCCCATCATCAGATTTCAAGGCGGTTTCTCTCTTCTAGTCCAAGAAAGAGATTCTATTTCGTACCCCTCGTGGCGAAGCGGAAAGCCGGAAAGGGTTTTTCCAAAAACCCTGCAACAAATCGCAACCGCCGGCGCGGATCGCCGCCGCCGCAGCAGCCGAGCTGATTCGTTCCCGCCGCCATGTCGCAGATCCTCCTCCGCCGCCTCTCCGCGCACTCCCACGTCGTCGTCCGCAGCCACGCCTGCCGCGGCTTCAGCTCCGCGGTCTACGGCGGCGGCGGCGGCGGCGTCGAGAGGCGGCGGGCCTCGGCCCCGTCGGCGCAGGATGAGGAGAGCCGGTCGGTGCGGGTTTCGGTGTGGTGGGACTTCGAGAACTGCCACATCCCCAACGGCGTCAACGTCTGCCGCGTCGCCCCGCGCGTGTCCGCCGCCCTCCGCGCCGCGGGCATCCGCGGGCCGCTCTCCATCACCGCCTTCGGGGACGTCCTGCAGCTCTCGCGGTCGTCGCAGGAGGCGCTCGCCGCTACGGGCGTCGCCATCTCCCACGTCCCACGCAGTTGCGTGTTCGCGCCCGCTCCCCTATCCCTAATTGTGCTCCGTTCCGTTTCATTCCTGCTTTGCGATTTCTGAAAGGCCTTTCTGGAACCTCTACCAGAAATTCCTTGCCACACATGTTGTAGTATTAAAACACACATGTTGTAGTATTAAAAATGTTGATTTGGGTGCCCTTTTATTGAATGTTTTGTTGTTTGGTTTGGTATTCCATATGCATTGCCATGCATTCTATGTTGCAGAGAATCAGAGAAGCTTGTATTTGGTTTATTTTGCATCCATTTTGGTTTGTTGATTCCCAACTTTTTGTTCACAAAGTTTGTTGCCAAATTTAGTTCTCTACCAATCTCAGGGATGTCAATACTCCTGTTGTACGTTACAATTGAAAAATAGACCTCTTTGGGCTGTATGGATGGTGGTTAGTTATGTCACCGTTTTGTATAAAAGTAGTTTGTTTCTGTTGGTACTGGAACTTTCTTGCCTTCTACATTTCAAATCCACTGATTTATTTTACTCACTTTATCTGGAGTTTGGCAAGAGTTAAAATTATTAAATGGAAATGAGCATTCCTTTTGTTTAGGGGATTGTGGAAAGTTTGTTGGTTGTTGCTCCTAATGAGCATAAAAAAATACTGTTTCCCTTTCGCAAAAAAAGTCTGTTTTCGGTGTAGTATAGTATGAAAAGGGATATTAATGTTTGATACAGCTTCCAGTCTGTGGAGGTGTCTCTATTTTTAATTAGGCAACATTATTTTTCATTGATTTTGTTAACATCTAGTTCTGCATGGGTACCGTATTGCCTATAGAACATTGTATGTAGGGGCTGTTTCAATTTTTTAATAACGAGAACCCTTGTGATTGTTTTTTAAATCAGTGATGGTTTTTGGCTATTATGCCATATCTGATGGTACGGTATCAGTTGTACCTATCTTTTTCCTAGCTCATTATGGTGTAGGCATCTCCTGGTGATTACTTGGATGGCATTGGGGGCGCTGGTGATTATGGTGTTGGCATGTGTATTTTCATTTGGTTCTTTTCCATTTGTATGTTTTTTTTCTTATGTAGTGTTCTGGTTATTTCTTTGTTTTCACTAATAGATTGTTTCCATGATGTAGGTGGGAAGAATAGTTCTGACCGCTCCTTTATGTCTGATCTTGTCTACTGGATTGCTCAGAACCCTCCACCAGTTCATTTTTTCCTTATATCTGGGGATATAGATTTTGCAAACCTCTTGCATCGTTTGCGAATGAGCAACTACAATGTACTTCTTGCTTGTCCTAGTAAGGCTACCAGTGTACTGTGCAGTGCAGCGACAATTATGTGGCCTTGGGATGCTTTGGTTAAAGGGGAGGATTTCTCACCAAAACATTTTAACCACCCACCAGATGGTTTACATGGATCTTGGTATGGTCACTACAAAGGAGCCCTAGCCGACCCCTTCCTAGAAAAGGAATCAAAGGAACCCATCAAGGAACCTATCAAGGAACCCATCAAGGAACCGTCTGACTCCCAGCATTCTTCAGAACCATCTGATACCAAGCCTCGCTCAGTCCCCAAACATGTAACCAATGCAATTCTGGAGGCAGTAAGTGCATATCCTAAAGGGATAAGACTCTCACTACTCCGATCAGAACTTATGAAGAACAGAGTGTTTCTGGGTACAGATTTTTTTGGCCACAAGAAATTCTCTTGCCTTCTCCAATCAATGCCAGATATTGTTGAATTGACGGGTGAATATGCAATTGTGGCCAACAAAAGACTGCTGCAGCCTGTCGACGGAAGTTCTAAGATCCTTAGCTCAGCTCAATGTAATGTCAAGGAGAATGAACTCACCCCAACAGCACAAAATGATAAGGCACATCCATCTTTGGTGTCAACGTACCATCCTGAAGTAAATTCGAAGCCACTAAGTTCTTCTCAAAGTATTGACAGAAGTGGAAGCTTCACAGAAACCGTGCGTGAAAGTCCACCTACTTTTTCTGTTTCATCTTCCCCATCGGTTGTGCTATCTGAGGACCAAAAGGAGCAACCAACGGCTGATGTGAGTGCACAGACAGAATCACCAGCAAAACACACGGAAGTTGACGAAAGTACTACCCCTGGAACTCCCTCTTCTTCAGGGGTAGAAAGTGCTACTAACAAAGATGAACTCCTTAAAAGGATCTGGATATTTTGGAATGGCCCTGAGAATGTTAAGCCTGAGGTTTCTCAATATCGTGAAAGCACTTCTGCTGAAGTGGTTGATGATTTGCGAACACCTCTGCAAAAGCATAATGCTGATCACTGTATAAAGCGTTCGGGGATGATCCATGAGACCCCTTCAAAAATGGACAAGTCAGGTGGCACTGATAGTACTGCAGCAGTAAGTGATAATTTGTCGATTTCATCTGGTGGTGATGATTCCGGAAAAATAGAGAGAGATCAATCAGTTCTTGAAAACCTAGAACCATGCAGTAGATCTGCATCTGTTTCCACGGGTAAAGACGGAGAAAAGGATGATACTTCAGAAATGAATAAGGGCTTGTTTAGCTGGGCTTCAAGGTGGTGGACATTCGGAAAATCGGATGCAGATAATAGTACAACCATCAGAAATGTCGCTGATGAACCAAGGACTGACTCAATTGAAGAAACTTGTGGAAGAAAGCAGCAACTGGTTAATGAAATTTTTACAAAGCCTCACTTTTGGAAAGTTTTGGAGCAACAGTTATCAAAACCTCTTTGGTCTGAGCTTGTTTTGAAAGCAAAGACAAGGTAAATGATTTTTCACCTTTAGATTTTAGTAACCCATGCCTTTTGGTTACTTGTTGATCGTTTTTATTGGAATTAAAATGTGATTTTGACCTGGAATTCAAATTCTGCAAATTTGAAGTCGGACTGGTCAATGCTATGTACCTATGTTGTTTCCATTTTTTTTATGTTAGAAGCAATGGATAGATCTTGTTAACAGAATAACTCTCAATTCTGGCATACTTATGCTAGTAATACCAATTATTCGTGCCATTCTATGGATTGCTTGCTAGAGGTCTTGTACACTGACACATGCAAGGCAGAGTCATGCAATTTGTTTGATTGCCTAAAAATTGTGGTTTGTAGTTGTCATTTTCTAGAGCATGTTATTAGCAACATGAATTCTTTATTGTTCCTCAAGGCTATTTTAGTAGATGATGCACTGATAACCCTATCTATTACTAACTCTGAGCTTGCATAATCCAGAATTGATTTCAGGGCAAACAAATTTCCTCTTTTGAAATTACCTTATTGTCCCAAAGATGGTTATTTGTAGCATGTCATATTTTGTAAGCTGCAGGAAGAAAACAGTATAGACGATGTGCATGTAATTGTTTCATTATGTGTCACTAAAACTTAACTCAGCGTCGCCTTAAATTTTGAGGTCTTACGATTGATCGTTCCCATTGTCATACATCAATCCTCATATATGTTTACTTTTGCAAGTAGAAAGGGATTCACGATATGATTTGCAAAATTATGTTTGGTTTTTTTAAGTTAGAGCATTTCTTATATGATGACTTTTCTTGACCAGGGAGGAATTGGTGCATGGATTGCTGAAGCTAGGTTGCTGGCCTTTGAAAGGCCTCCTTGAGAAAGATCTTCATCATCTGGTGCATTTGTTAATTTCAGAAAAGAAATGGATTGAAGAAACTTCTACCAGGCTTTTCCCTTTCCGTCTTACCCTCCCTCAAAAGAGAACATGTGTTCCATTGAATTCCAGCAAGCCCAGTGCTCTCAGTTCCATTTTTGTCAATGGGAAGCCGCGGAAGGATAACGGTAGGAAAAGCAAGCCTCTTTCTAGGGAGGAGATACTGTCAGACTGTCACATTGTGTTGAAGGACCTTCTGTCACAGCATAAGTACGGTTTCAACATAAGCATTTTCTACCGTCGCTTTACTCAGAAGCATGGTTATGAGCTTGATCATCAGAAGCTTGGGTATCCGGACCTTGCATCACTGTTGCAGATTATGCCTGATGCAAGGATAAAATTCCCAAGGGTTCTGCCTGTGGAAAATGGGAATGGCCAGGCTGGCAGCAAGGGAAATGGAAACCAGAACAATGGCGATGACATGATTTGGGAGGAGCTTGGTCCTGTATCGGCCACTAGTGAAACTGATGCTGAGGTGGTTAATAAGGAAATGTGCTACAGTCCTCCCACTCCTTCAGATGATGAATTCTCCGATAATGACAGTCAAGCAGACAAACAGCCTAGAAGAAATGCTGGGCAGAGCTCACTTCTCCAAATCATTGATTCTTGGAACAGTAGCAAGGATGATGGCTCCAGCAGGAAATCTGAAGATATCGATGGGCTTGTAGACTGTTCTATGAGCAACCTGGGTTATCCTGAGGATGTCACCGCAGGGAACGTGCAAAGGTCTGCAAGGCTATCACAGAAGCACTACACATTTGTGTCTGACTCTGATGAAGATAAAGAGAAGGATAAGCTGGTTGATAGTGTCTTGGGCAGTCTGCAAAAGGCACGGGGCTCAAAGATGCATAATTGAGTTTGGCGCCCAATTTCATCTATTTGCCTGACATCATTCTGAGTCATGGCCCTTGCTCGGTTGTCTTCTGACAAAGGTCTGCTTTTGCGGTCTTATTCTGAATTTCTGATCAAGCAGCAGCTTATATTCAGCAACTTAACTTTTTTTCCCCAATTCAAGAGTGTGTGTTTGCGAGACTGTCACCAACGAAGGCTCCCAACTTTAGTTTGCGAGACTGTTGGACAAGCTGGCCATTTCCTCTGCCTATATCTTAGTAGTACTGTGTAATAAACTGGAGCAGCGCATTTCTGCCATGAAGCTTCCTTGATGATTGGTATGGTAGCATTAGCATTGGGTACCGCAAACATCTGGCTAGGGGTAACTAGTTTCTGCTTCGCGTTTCTCCCCTCAATTTCTGTGCGCAGTTTCTGGGTAAACTCCTCGTGATTTTTATGCTGCCATTAGCCACCGGGGTATACCACGACTGGGCGTGAATTTTTTTTAGTAATGTCGTACTATATAATGAGACAAGCTTTTGTCTGGAGGACACTTTTTTGGGAGGGCCACACGGTCTACATGTTAGTGTTTATTTGTGTTGATGCCCAGTTCTTGGTTGCCATATAAAATCCTTTCCTATCTACTCTCTCTGTCTCAAAATATAAGCATTTGTTGACTTCTACTGACAATGTTTGACCATTCGTTTTATTTAAAAAATTTGTGAAAATAATTACNACTTAAAATATATACGATGATAAAACATGTCATAACAAAATAAATAATATTTTTTAAATTTTTTTAATAAAACGGATGATCAAATATGAACAGCGGAAGTCAATAAATTTTACGTACTAAGCTCGGGCCTCTTGGTTCACTGAGGGGGCGTTTGGTTGCCTGCATTTGCTCGAGCCAGGCTGATGGGATGTAGGATCTTCTTGTTTGGTTGCTCGCATCGCTGTTTGAGCTTGGCTCGCGAAATGTAAGATGCACCAGCACCACTCAGCCTGGCTCCAGAGAAACGAGAATGGTGGTCGTTTCTCCCGGGCCAGGCTCACCGTATACAAGAGATTAATCATCTAATAATTATTTTAGTGCATAATTAGTGTATATCAATTTATATTAACATATCGTAAATAATATTAAAGAATAATAAGATGAATCTCTAACTACGATTCATGCACCAAACCATGGCATTTCATTGGGCCACGTCGCCTGCTTTTCTATAGACCGTTGGATATCAAACCAATGTC
>JAZFNS010020001.1:124312934-124323029 GCA_037127165.1 Alloteropsis angusta | reverse complement strand
CCTCCACCTCCGCCTCCGCCTCGCCACGCCACCAGCGGGCGCGCACCCGGCAGCCCGCTAACCCCGCGAAGACGAGATCCGCTCGGGGCCGGCGGCGAGAGGGATCGCCGGGGGCCGGGCCATGCCGGTGACGGACTACCAGGGCTCATCCTCCTCGCCCTTCTCCTTCGGCCGCTCGCTGCTCTCGCTGCGCAGAGACCCCGCCGCCATGCCGTCGGGCGAGGAGGCCGACCTCGAGGCGTTCCAGCGCCACGTCGCCGCCACCCTCGCGGAGCTGCTCCCCGGGGGCGGGGGCGAGGCGGGTGGGGACGCTGCTGCTGCGGCTGGTGCTGCTGCAGCAGGAGGAGCCGCCGGGGGCGAGGAGTTCCTCTCCGTCGCGTGGATCCGGCGCCTGCTCGAGGCCTTCGTCATCTGCCAGGAGGAGTTCCGGGTCGTGCTGGCCCAGGCGCGCCGCCGTGGGGCGCTGCCCGCGGCGGCCGAGAAGATGGTCACCGAGTTCCACGAGCGCGCCGTCAAGGCGCTCGACGTCTGCAACGCGGCGCGCGACGGCGTCGACCAGGTGCGCCGGTGGGAGCGCCTCGCCGACATCGCGGCCTCCGTGCTGCGCGGGCCCGAGGAGATCCACGAGGGCCAGCTCCGCCGCGCGCGCAAGGCGCTCTCCGACCTCGCCGTGCTCCTCGTCGACGACACCGCCGCCTCCGCCAGCGGCGGCGTCGCGTCCTTCCTCTCGTCCCACCGCAACCGCTCCTTCGGGCGCGCGCGCGCTTCCCCGTCCCGCTCCGCGGTCGCCGGCGCCACGGCATCGGCCTCCGCCTCCCACTTCCGCTCCCTCTCGTGGAGCGTGTCCCGCACTTGGTCCGCCGCGCGGCAGCTGCAGGCCATCGGCGCCGGCCTGGCCGCGCCGCGCGCGCACGAGACGGGCCTCGCCGCTCCGGTCTACTCCATGGGCTGCGTGCTCCACCTCGCCGCGTGGGCGCTCGTCGCCGCCGTCCCGTGCCCCGACCGTGGCACCGCGCTTCAGGCGCACCACCTGCCCGCCACGCCGCCGCGCACCGCATTCCCCTGGGCGCCGCCTCTCCTCACCCTGCAAGAACGCCTAGCCGAGGAGGGGAAGCGCAAGGACCGGCGCCATTCTTGCGGACTGCTCAAAGAGATCCATTCTCTCGAGAAGTCCACTCAGAAGCTCGCCGAGGCAATTGACGCAGCCCCCATCCCCCTATTCGGTGACAGGGAGACTGATGTGCGGGAGGCTGCAGAGGAACTCGCCGCGGTGTGTGAAGCCATGAGGGAAGGTCTGGAGCCACTGGAAAGGCAGGTGCGCGAGGTGTTCCACCGCATTGTGCGCAGCCGTGTCGATGGCCTCGATTCGTCCATGCACAATGCCGATTGATTCGCCCATCAAAATTATGCCTCCAATTGGGCAATGTGGCGATCGTAGGTAGCTTTTTTTTTCTTGCTCCTTGGTTTGCTTGTTTATGTTATGGCGTATTAAGTATAAATGTGTATCTTCTTGTAAAGAAGGGATTTGAATGCAGCCATCATTATGTAAAGATGGCTGCTTAGTTCCCATGTTTTTGATGCTTCATTTGGTATATATTTCATCAATTTTTTGTCATCCACAAGCCTCCATGGTGACTGATTTTTGATTGACCTGTTATGTTCTAGAGTTCTTCAAGATCACTTCAGAAATCTGATCTTTGACCTAGTTAGGATAAATGAGAGGGGGGAAACTTCCTTCCATGATTAAACCTGCTACTTGCAACCTGAGATAGTATTTGGCCAATTTGCTTTGCACGCTACCACAAGACGGTTGGGTGCCTTTGAATGGGGAAGTTGCTTTGCAAAGAATGTTAACACAAATAATGATCTTGTTATGTTCCAGTGTTCTCCAGTATCACTTGGGGGATGTGATCTTTGATATACTAGGTACGGAAATGGGAAAGGCAACTTTCTTGCATAACTGAACTTGCTGGTTACAATTTGGTATCATTTGCATATTGTCCTTTCTGAAGATTACACGCAGTCAGGCATGTTCTGTGTCATTGAATGGGAATATAAAGAAAACACACCATACTTGTTACTTCTTACTGATAGACTTGACTGTTTTCTAATAGAAGTTTGATATGGCTGTATGTATATATTGGTGTTTGACAACACCACGTCTTTCAGTTGTTTTGATGATAATACCATCTGTTCATGGACGCTTCATCTGATTGAACTAATTACCTTTCATTGGGTTCCCCAAATAATTATCTTTCATTGGTTCATGACATTCAGGCTGTCTATGTTCTGTACTCCTGTTATATGTACCTGCAGAAAAGAACAAAACATTGATATGTAGAATTGAGCCAGCATGAGTGAAGATAATTACCATTTTATTTGTGCATGGCCATATGTCAATTGCTCGCTAGTTCTGGCCTGATGCTCTTGTTTATGCTACATCAATGGGTAGCAGAAACCGAGGGCAGGTAGTCTTCCTTTGTGTTTCGTTGAAATGCAGCTGGATTCCACCAAAATCTACTGATTACTCGTCTATGTCATTTTGGACGCTTTTACCCGGCAGCCTAGTCATGCAGGATGGAGAGAATGACATCGCAGAAGGTTCTATTTTGTTTGGGCATCAGCCAATTCAGCAGCCAGCTGCTGTGTAGTGTACACCTTGTTTAGGCAACTTTCACTTGTAACTTACACATTGAAAAACGTGTCCCTCTCACAGAACACGTTTCCCAATAGCAACTTTCACCTCCAACTTTTCAATCTAAACACACAGTATAGGTGGCGCTGCGAGCCGGTGATACCCGTCAGTGCCGTGAGCTGTCGGGACCCTTACAGAATTGTTCTTGGTCAGAGCTGTTTCAGCAGGGGTAGGCTCACGCAAATGGTGCCGCAGCAACAGCAACAGCCCGCCCCACTCCTCGTCTCCTCCGGTCCCCTCGTCGCCGGCTGCTACCGTCGGTCGCAGTAATGGCGACCCGCCGGCCCTGGCATCACGTTCGCGTCGGCGGCAGCGACAGACGGCCCCCCTCCACGACCACCCTGTCGCTCCGCTCACATCACCGGAGGTCGGCAGTCGGCACGACGACCAAACTCGGCTACGGGCTCTTGCACCGTTCGTCGCCTTGACCCGGTTGTGAACGGATCAACCAGCTCCGCTTTTCAACAGTCAAACTGCTTACCGCAGTTGTCATTCTACCAGTGTTCCGGTCCGGACAAAGGTTCAGACGTGCAAGCCAACATCAACGTCAACATCAGGCACCAGATCACGATGGTCTCGGCTGCCACCGTAAAAGCCGGCATGTCACGCACATATGCAACACTGATCCCCAGCATGACCGCACGAGACAAGGACGGCACACGACAAGCATTCTATAGCAGATCCAGTCATGGCAACATGCACCAGCAAATACAGCAACAGCACCCTGGACGACTGTGGCTGGACTCCTGGACCATCCAGATCTATCAGGCAGACTAATCTCTGCATCTATAAAGCTGGTTACAGGCTTACAGTGATGAAACATCAAATGTAAAACGCTTGTTTGTACACTCACTGATTTTAGGACATCCTAAACTGCAGTGGTAAAACACCAGACAGCAAGGATTATGAATTCACAGCAAAGGTTAACATCTACAGCACTATGAATGGAAATGGGGGAAAAATCAGCTATTTATACAAATTGAATCTAGCAAGCTGGAAAACAATTGCTGCTATGATCTTTACAGAGCTACCCGTCTTGGTGTTGGATTCTGGTGGGGCATGTATGCTATGCAAGCTTCATTTCCTTGCTTGGTCAGTACTCAGTAGTGTGCCCTATTGGTTTGGTATGTGGCAGTATCACAAAGACATGCAGCACATTGTCATCGGAACAGGTCTGGGAAGGACCACATGATGAACTTGGCATAGAGGTCAGTCTCCAGGAACTCGATATGGGCTGCTCTCCCAATCATGGTGTTTAGACTTCGTCCTTGGTTGGACTGGTCGAAATTAACATCGCATCGCATGAATATCCGGGTGTCAGATGACGGCGCTCGAATCTGATCTAAGCAGTTGTTGAGCATTTCTGTGAAGACTTGGCCTTTCTTTGAGGTGTCAGATGATGCAGCAGGGCAGAGCTCGATTCTCGCAGAATGATATGGTACATAGCCATCCTGGAAGAAAAAAAGTGTCATTACTCGCATGCAACAAAAGGACTAGAGTCTAAATGATTTAGTGCAGCAATTGATCACTCCACACAGGTTAGCTGAAACTATTAGAAATGAGAAAAGGGAATAACCTGTGGTGACGATAGCAATATGATATTTTTGAAATTCTCCAATGTTTTCAACTGTATAAAGGAAAATGAAAGCAAAAGTAGTTACAGAGGTAATTCATCTTGATGTAAATAAGATCTGAAATAAATTGGTTACAGGTTTAACGGCCAAAGTTACTCCAAAGCAGAGTAGATGCTGCCTTCGTACCTTGCAAAGCTTATAAAAGTAAGTATTTTGAGGGTCTTGATCATCACTAAAAGTCAGTTGATGGATGCACTGCGCTCCCTTAAGCTTTTTCAGCAACCAGAGTCCAGAATTGAACAAAGAATTTGAACTGTACCAGTAACCCAAGTGTGGCCCTGATATCGACATGTAAGTGTGAAGGTTCTTCAAGTATGGTTGTAATGCAGGTTCTGTTAAGATCGACAAAAGAACAATCAGCAACATATCTATCAGTTGTTTCAAAGGATTTGTTGGAAAAGTTGGAACAGACCTGCCAGGGCACTTCTAATGATGATGTTCCCAATGGAATGACCGACAAAACTTAACTTCAGCTCTTTGCAGCCACCATATTTTGAAAGCTTATCCACTTTCTTTTTTAGGAAAGCGACTACTTCCCCGGCCAGCCTGCCACCCATTTCTTTGAAGTCTCCAGATGTTTTATCTTCATTAGCCTCAGACATTAGGCAATCAGCTCCAGGATCCAATAGAAGCCATTGATTTCTAACAAGACGTAAATCCAAATGGTGACCCTGTTTATTTGTATCAGAGTAAGTCTCAGATAACTATTACTTTTAACTCAGACCAAAGTTAGCACATATTATTTGTGGAGCTTGCCTGAAAACCATGCACAAAAATGACAGCTCGCAGGACGCGTCCACTTTTTTTACCAGCACTACTTTTGGATGCCAAAGAGTCTACTTGTAGCTTAGGTAGCACAATAGTATCCTTTTGTTCAGAAGCATTCATAGCCAGATCCTTGCTGGAACCATGTTGTGGAACAACCATGACATGTTGTTCTATTAGAACAACAGGAACACGTGAAGGATCGGCATATAGATGCATATCTTGAACAGACTGTGTATTGATCTGCAAAGTGCTTCAAATTAATAACATGTTTCAAAAGGCATGTTTTCTACACCTAACTATTCTCTAAAGAACAGAGCAGCATCAAACCTTCATTTGTGCTATGCTTTTCCTGTGTAGTTCAGCCCGTGAAGCAGAGTTCTGTACAGGCTGCAGATACGTATAGACTGTTCAGCAGAGATAAAAATGATAGAGTACTAGTTACAAACAGAACTTCTTGCCCTAAGATGTCTGAAAGTCTACTGAGGACATTTGAGAGAGCAATTACATCATCATGGAACTTCCTTGAACCAGAAACTCTAAGAAGGGAATGACGGTGAGATGATTCATCACTCATACTCCGCAAATAGCGATGAGGGATCTCAATTTTTGAGTGAACAGTCCATATTGACCATTCTGCCTTCCTGTCAATAGCCCAAACATCGTGCAAGTAGTCCAATATTTTTGTTTTGTTTATCCTGAATAAACCAAGAAAACATTGTTGGACATGACAATAAACAGACTCTGCAGACACTGTAAATACAGGATAAACTCAATAAAACACTTGCCTATGAAATTTCAAGAATGCGTTCCATAAAAGTGAAAGTTGGCTGCTCACAGTTAGAAACAGTTCAAACAGCTCTTCCTTGGGAAGAGTATACAGCATAGAATCGTCTGTACCATTAACCACATCATTGGGTCTCTGCAGAAGAGGAACATAACATATTTTGAAACCAGAACTTTCTTATCACTAAGATAATCCTAGATGATCATAAGCAGAAAATGAAGCATACCTCCAAAAAGTCATGTAAAATTCCAGCCAATTGTCCGACACCCTTGCCAGTTGCAGGGAACACTTTACCAGAAATAGGTAGCCCAGATGTTGATGGATTAACTGACTCATATTTACCAAGATTCAAGTCAGCACCATCTAAGTCATCTATCGTCTTACCAATAGCATCACTGATTTTCTTCAGTTCATCAAGCAACATTTTCCTAGAAGTTAATAATGCCTTCACAATGTGACATGATGTAGGACCTAAACCTTGGTCTGGTACCTGCAATCAAATGTCACTTTACTCAAACGTTCAACAAAACAGAATAAAAACATGACAATCAACCATACGAATTAATGCTGCAGGATCTAATTATTGAGAAATAAATGTGGGTCATTTCAGCATACAAATTGATAGCACTTACTAGATGACTATTGATGCATATTTTTTTTAAAAAAAAAGCTACTCTCTGAAATCAACTAATAAGTCTCTGACTGATGACTCCCCTTATACCTCTAAATTAGGAAGTAAATGTAGCCTTTGAGATATTTGTTTCAAACCCTGGGGATTGCAATATTTTCAATAAGTTTTCATCTATGCAGTCAGCACAGGTTTCCAGCCCATCCCACAAGAGTCGTTCCAGAGTGTGCAAAAATTATTTTTATTTCTGGGTTCAGACTCCAAGTGCTTAGATCCAGAATACCATAAGATTTGAGCTAAGCATCCAATGTTCATTTTTATACGCCTGTGACCATAGTTATTCACATATCCAACTTGTTAGGTAGCTAAAACGTCACACAAGCATGCATTGGGCCGCCATTTTCAAAGAACATTAAAGCTAAAGCTTCACAAACCTGTGTACCTTCAATGATGATTTAGTTGCACCAGCTTTCAGATACACTATATGTAACGTCAGATCAACAAGCACAGAGTGGAACGCATCAAAGTGGACTGGACAGTAGGAGTGTAAACCCAGGAGCGCTCTGCGTGGGATCCTAAATTCGTGCACAGCTGCTGAAGATGCGACACTAGAAGTTTGAAGCTCAGACCTAGAACCCAGACAGGCAAAAACATAATCAGTATTACAAAATGAAATTTGTAAACACAAGTGCATGCACTGACGTATGCGCAAAGTCCTGGAAGAGACAGAACAAGTGGTAAATGTCTACTCACCCATTGTCAAGTGTTGGGGCATATATCAGCTCAAACTTCAACATCACTGCAGAAGCTGCTGGACCCTTAATAAATAGACACTCTAATAAGGCTACAGTAATGTTGATTCAAATACAATAGACATAGTCAAAATGCCAACCTCTTCTTCACTGTTGAATATGTTGAAAGACACCATAACCGATAGATAGATATCTTGTCTAGCATACTTGATCCGAAACGGCTGTGTGTAGAAGCTATTGTCCAAATCATCTATGTTCCAAATGCCTAACGCATCGTCCGCGCCAACATCAGAAGCTGCACAATCCACCTACCATGTCATTAGCTATCAGCTAAAAGATTGACAACTGCTGAGAACTTAACAAAAGAATCTCATGTACAGCAACCAACATCCCATGAGATACTTCCTTAGTTTACAACAAAGCAAGATACTTCTGGAGAACACAGAAAGATCATCACTACCACATTATCATACAGGTTAAAGAGATGATTCAGGACAAATGTGTTCACATTCTTCATAAGAACTTTAGCCAAAAGTTTGACATGAGTTCAGTCATGGTCTTCTTTTAGTTGGGTTTTCAGTAGTTCATTGTCCTTTTAATTAACACAAAAGGGAGTGCATTCCTGAGGTAGCACAATTTGACCATTGAGTTGATACAGAAAGCCAGAAAGGAACAAAGCATTTACATGTAGATTGTTAGATATGCTCAGTGGCACATGGGAACTATAGAAACAAGGGGATGTTATTTATGCCATGATGTACAGTTATGTTCCATATCTAGCTACAAACAAACTTCTTGAAGTTATCATGGTAGAATTAGCTGGAATAACAGATGGATTGGTAGTTTCTCCACATGGGTACCTCTGAAGAATCGTAACGGATACTCCCATGTAAATAGGCGGGTTTCTATTCTCAGTATCATACGCTACGAATGGTATCAGTTACTACTACTGAAAGCAACCAGACAGTTACCAAATGCATGCTAGCATATGTACCAATTTAAACATTCACTTCCACTGCAAGTATCTTGAAAGTGAAAGATATCAGAGATTCAGACCAGGAGGCCAAATCACACTATTCATTGCTCAGATAGATGCACACCTTCGTATTGCACAACCCTGGCAGGCGAAGCCGGTGTTTTGCTGCCACCTTCCTCCCACATTGCACTAATCTTCATCTGATACCATCTGCATAGTCCAAAATTCAGCTCACAAGGAAGATAAATTAATGCTAAAGGTTTACCGTATACAGACAAGTAACAAAAGCTTCACATGAGGTATCAATTATCAAGTGAGAATTGTCTGCACATAACTCAAGGACAAGGTTTGCAGTGAGGGGAACAAAATTATGGGCAATATCAGAATTCGTCAGCTGCGAGAAAAACGAAACAGCCGACCAAATGAAAGTTAACAAAATAAATGCAAAAATCCAAACACCTAGCCTAGAAATGCGTAGTGGTCGTACCCTTTACCTCAAAGCACTTGGAACTTTTCATGCTCTCCCTACACAGAAATAAAGAACCCAAACCCGAGAAAACGAAGACGAAAAGCGATAATTCTCACCCTTGCTGGAACAGATCGAGGTTGTGGAAGCGGTGGATGTAAATGGCCACCTCGTGCACCGTCTCCATCACGTCCGGCGGCCTGAAGCAGATCACCGGCCCCTTGCCCCCAGCTCCCGCGTCTGCTTCGGCTGCGGCGGTGTCCACCCGCCACGACGCCGGCGAGACCCTCTTGGCCGCTGAGCGCGGGCTGTCCTGGACGCCGCCGCCAACGAGGCACCTCATGCGGCCAAGCATCCACTCCGCGCCCGCCGCCCCGATCCGTACATCCCACCCTCGATCCCCGCGGGCAGCGAGGCCTGGGCTCCCTCCTCCCTCCACCCAACCCTAGGACATGGAAGCCTCCCAGAGACTCGCAGTAGCAGAGCGCGGCGGCGGCGGCGGCGGCGGCGAAGCGCGGGGAGTTCACCACTTGAACTGCGACGGCGCGAGTATGACGCGTGGGGCCTGCGCGGAGGAGAAGGCGGCGGCGGAGGCGTGAAGGGCCCCACTCCTCAGCGGGGACTCCCTAGTTCGCAGATCGGGAGGCGAAGGCGGCGGCGGTGGAAGGACGGGGTCACCGAATGAGGGCGGCGCGTGCGGCTTGGGCGGCGGCGGCGGCCTGAAGCCCTGGAGCCTGGCTGGCTGTCCAGTGGGCCCCGCTCGCCGGCGTCGCGGAGATCGGAGGCGGAGCGGGAAAGCGGTGTGGTGGTGGAGCAGACGAGAAGAGGAGGAAGGAGGAGACAGGCTGGGTGCGGGGATTTTAATGGCCGGCTCTTCCCACTGACAGGTGGCTCCAGAACGGCTGTGGGGCCGACACGCAGCTGCCCGAACAGTACGGGCCCACGCGTCAGTGGGACGGGCTCATCGGCCAGCACGTGCAGCCGAGGCAGCGGACGGGAATTAATAGGGCCGCGATGATGGCCGTAGCAGCTGTACAGGTACAGGTAGGTGGATTAGGGCGGGTACTCCGGGCCCACCTGTAAGCGAGGGCAAAGAGGCAAAACCCCCAGCTCCGCCTTCCTGGAAAGCGTCCTCGTCACGGGACGGGCGGGCCTCACGGGCGCGCGGCGGCGGAACGGTATCCTCCACCTGAAAGCGGGTTTCGTAGGAAGACGCTTTCGCTTTCCGAGCCACCTTCCCCGGTACCAGCTGACAGCGTTGCCCGTAGTCTCCGCCGTGGGCCCGTGGTGGCAGAGACGGGAGGGCGAGACGCGCCAGCGCTGACGTGGTTGGTCCCGAGGTGATGCTACCACTAGCGCTACAAGGGGGGTGTTTAGATTGGAAAGTTGGGA
>JAZFNS010020001.1:124157337-124172722 GCA_037127165.1 Alloteropsis angusta | reverse complement strand
TAATCTTTGTTCTAGATTTATTTAGTATGTTTTACCCTAAATAAATCTAAAATTAAGTTATACATGATCCAATAGTATGNACACAGTTTAAGCATACAATAATTAGGCTGACATAAAAATTTCACCATGATTGGACTATAGAAAAGAAGTTCCGAATTATTCCATTTAACTATTAAAAAGAATAGATATAAATAAATAATAAAAAATTTACACTAAAGAGTAGCATATTATATATTTTATGTGTTGATATACTTATATCGAGTCCAACAAAATTGGATTTTCTATTTTATGATTTTTCTTTGATTTATTATGATTTTTCAAAGTTTCAGGAAAAATAAATAAAAAATAAAAAAAATAAAAAACCGCCGCCACGTCAGCCAAAACCACCTTCAAATGGGGCCGAGGAGGTTTCGCGAACGGTTTTGATAAACCAGGGAGGTCGGATACCCGGTTTTGCGGTCCGAGGATGAGTCTTAAACTCGGCCCATAGTCCAGGGAGGCCGGAAGGACTTTCCACTTGAAATTAATCCGATTATAGAGCCAAACGGGCCGATTCCTAAGCGCGTTGCTCATGGGCGATTCCCGTGGCCACGGCCCGTTGGCCTGCAACGCGGAATCGAGGCCCGGGGGTGATTCTGCGGAACGCACCTCTCGCGTCCTCCTCCCGTCTCCTCCTCTCGCGAACTCGCGCAGTCGCGCTTCCCCCGCCGCCTGCTAGGGTTCCCGCGCCATCCTCCCCCGCCGCCGCGCCTGCCTCCACAGCCGCCTTCGCCTGGCCCTACGACGCCGTGCCGCCTGCCTGCTCCTGGTCCAGCGCCGTCCCCGCCTCCGCCTGGCCGAGCGACGCCGCGTCAGGCCCCGTCCCCGCCTGCGGCTGGACCAGGCGCCGCCGCGCCGGCCCCTGCGTGTCCACCGCTTGGACTGCCTGCGCCTCCACCACCTGGAGAAGCTCCCTGGCCCCGCCTCCCCTACCAGCTCTCGCGACCAGCTCCTGGGCGTTGTGCCTGGAGCTTCTCCGAGGTGTGTTCCTGCGCTGGGGAGACGAGGACGCAGCGGAGCCAAACGTGAAACTTCTACTCGACTCTGATTCTATCCAAAGCCGCTTCTCCAGGAAACCGGTGTTGTGTAGAAGCGTGTTGGAATTGAACTGTCCCAAACGGGGCCATTCCTCATAGCTAAACCCTAAACCCGCAACCACGCTCGTCTTCCCGCCGCCGGCGAGCACCGTAGCCACCATGGCCGCCGCCGCCGAATATTCCATCGACCACAAGCTCTCCAAGCTGGTGGAGCAAGCTCGGCCGAGTGCCGCGGCCCTCAGTGCTGCCGCCCAGGCCGCTGACGCCGTAGCAGAGCTCATCAAGAGGGTGCCGCAGCAGGAGGCGACGCCCGAGGCAGCTCGAGGTTTCGTTAGGGACCTGGGGCTGGAAGGGGAGAAGCTCGCGTTCACCTTCCGGCCGCCGGAGGCGGTGCGGCTCTCTGGGAGCCACGCGGCCGGCGCTGTCACGAGGCCTGACGTCGCCGCCGATCTTCTCGTACGATTGCCAAAGGTATGTGCTGTTTGTCGAATCCAGCCGTTTGATTCACTCCCAAGACTGATTTAGTACTGCGATGGATAGAGGAGCTGTCCAATTTTTCACGAGAACCATTGACATTGTTCTGCCGCTGTGCCTGTTGTGCTATGCACATCACCTTCGAAACTGCGTGTTATGTCAGCTTGTAAAGATCGTAGTTTGAAAAAATGGCGCCCTCATAGTAGTTCAGGGTATGTGCATTAAGAAGTTCTGTGGCTACAAAGTCCCTGTGACTCTGCTGATGTTCATTTTTGCTTGCTACAGTGTGCTGCTGCCAAACAAATAACAGCGATTCTGGTAGTTAGATTGAGTGTAGTTCTTATCATCGACTGAACTAAAGGGTGGGTGTTGTGGTACAGTGGGAGTATGGATGTTCTTTATGTTTCTTTAGGTGCCATTGCTTTACCTTATTCACAAACATTTCACTTTATTTGATTGGCAAATGCGCCATACATGCTGCTGAGCTATTCTAAATTGTTCAGTCAGTCCTGTCAACAGTATTTTTTGTTGGTTTCAAACATTATAAGTCAAACGTTGTGACCAAAAGTTAACAGTGACAAATATTTTAATACAGAGGTAGCAACATTGTAGAGTCGCAAAGATGCCTAAAATGGAATATACCATTACAAATTCATAAATCTATTGCTATTTTAATGGAAAGCTAGCTTATGATCACAAAGATTACACTTCCTCTGGATTTCTTTGTTTTTTTCATGCCTATATGTGAATCAAGACCTAAGATGCTATGCTAGTGTTGGAAATAATTAGACAAATTTGGGTTTTAGATTGTCTTGTGATTTTTTGTACGTTTTTGCCACAGGAATGCTTCCACGAGAAGGATTTTCTAAATCACCGGTACCATGCGAAGAGGTGTCTTTACCTCTCTGTCATTGAGAAGAACTTGAGGTCCTCTCAATTAATCCACAAAGTTTCATGGTCTACCTTCCAAGATGAGGCTCGAAAGCCTGTGCTTCATGTATATCCAGGTTGGTCTGCTACCATGTTTCCTTTTTTGACATTAATATGCACTCGAAGATGATACTCCCACAAGTGACACTTTTGTCATTACGCTCCCCCTCATTTTTCAAAACTTTGATTGGTGCAGCAACAGAAATTGGGGACCTTCCTGGGTTCTATGTCAGAATAATCCCAACCGCAAATTCTTTGTTCAATGTTACAAAGTTGAATATATCAACAAGAAACAATGTCCGTGCATATACCAAAGGTGATATGCCTGCTTTGTGTATGACCAGTTCCACTGATATTGATAAGAGTGCTTATTCTTTGAAACTAATGCCGTTATACCATGGTGTTGATCAATTTGTATTTCAGATGGCATAAACCTACCAACACCAAAGTACAATTGTAGCATATTGGAGGATATGTTTTTGGAGGAAAATGCAGAATTTTTGAGCAGCACCTTTGCTGACTGGAAAGCGTTGCAAGAGGCCTTGGTGCTAGTGAAAGTATGCAATTCGTCCTAAACTCTAGTTTGTTTATGCTTACATAAGCATTCTCTCCCTTTTGAAGGCAACCTAATGTTTTGTTCTAATGCAGGTTTGGGCACGCCAAAGAACTTCAATATATACACATAATTGCCTCAATGGATATTTAATATCTGCCATCCTTGTGTTTCTTACTGTGGACTCTGGAGGAAGCATAATTACTAGATCAATGACCACAAGACAGATTTTCCGTGTTGTCATGAATTTTTTGGGTATATACAAGCAACAGAAAGTTGATTTTGTAGGAATTGATCATGTTTACTCTATTGAAGCATATTTTTATTCTTGTAGCAACTTCCAAGGTGTGGGCAAAGGGCTTGGTGATTCAGTCAATGAAGAAGCGTACGATCACTAAAGAGGTCTGTCATCCTTCTGCATGAAGGCCAGTGCTGAAAGCCATCATCATGGTTCATATGGCGGTGAGGCGTCCTGCCAACGCCTTGTCGCCTAGGCGGGCGCCTTATCGCCTAGGCGGGCGTCTCGGCGACAAATTCTGCGGCGTTCTACCAACGCCTTGTCGCCTAGGCGACGCCTTACGAACACTGGCCATCATAAATATAGGGGCGTAGCCAGGGGTATTCATGTGTATTCACATGAATACCCCTGAGTTTTTATAAGCAAGTTAATACATGTCTTATATAAGAATTAATACATATATAATGACAAAAATACTAGTGTATTCTTCATTCTACAAGGAAATTTCTATAAAGACATAATGAGTTTTCATAATTTTCTTGTAGTTTTTTCGATGTTATATCATGTATGTAGGAAAAAAATCGCAGTGAATACCCACACTTGAAATCTTGGCTACGCCACTGATATTAGGCATCCTACCTGTATAGATAAGAGTAATTGGAATAATGCACACAAAATCATAATTTGTCCATATCGTTCCTTTGCCTTACTTTTTTAGCATGGTAATATGATATGATAAATTGGCATTCCATACTTGAAATGCTTGTCTGGTCATACTTCACCATGGGTTCCTGGAGTTGTGTAATAAACATACCTGAAGTGTAACTTGGTGCAGATGCTACCTAATTCTGTATGCAACCTTAGCGTTGTATTGTTTAGTCATTAATATTGAGTAATTCAATGTCTTTTGATCTTCATGATATTCTGATCAAAAGTAAAATATTTCAGGACATTGCCAATTACCTGAAAACATTTGATGTTTCCATATGTGATATATCTGGCCATGTAAATCTGGCATTTCGGATGACAAAGTCTGCTTTTTTAGAGGTATGTACCATTGTGAAACTAGTCTATAGCCAGCAAACCCTTTTTCATTCGGGTTCCTTTTCATTTTCCCTTTTATATTGGTATCATCCAGCAATCCCTTTTAGCTGCCTAGTTTTAGTATTTTTCCCCCTCCTTCAGAATAATGCTCTCTACCTATGTAACCAAGCTTTCAAGTTTCTCTGAGTTGAACTGTTGTAATCTCTGCCTTGCTCCAATGTCTTTCCTTCTTCAGCTTCAAGACGAGGCAGCTTGTGCGCTTAGTTGCCTTGATAAATGCCGAGATGGTGGATTTGAGGAGCTTTTTATGACCAAAGTTGACTTTGGTGCTAAGTTCGACTCATGCTTGAGGTATGCTGAATTATGTTGCATCACATTGGTGTTATTATGACTTCTACTCACTATTTGAGTGAGCAGTGAATCGTGCACTCAGTTTGAGACTATGTAGTTACCTTGTGCACGTGTACTTGTGTTTGACGGTGTTAACTATTTATGTATGTCCATATCAAAACTCCATGTGCCCCCAAAGTTTGGAATAAACATTTGTCCTATTTAACAGTGGCCCCAGGCCCCACTTGCCAGCTACATGTTTTATGTTATTTTCAGGCTTCACATCTTCATAGTTTCATTGAGCCAACTTTCTGTTTCTAGTATAATTCCCAGATTGGAGGCTTTCCTATCATCTGATCAAGTTCTTATCTGCATTGCTTTCTGTCAGGATAAACTTGAAAGGGAACTCTAAGGTTACTGCATTAAGTTATTGTGTGGATGATGAATCTTGGAGAATTCTTGAGAAAGATGTTCAATCTTTGCTGCAACAAGGACTTACAGATAGAACAAAGATGATCCGAGTTTTGTGGAGAAGCACGCCTTCCAAATGGAAAATAATGGATGTATGTAATTTCAGAATTACTATTATTGACCACTTTTCCCTGCAATCCAGTCCAGTGACAAGTACGATTCTATAGGGTTTCTCAGAATTTGGTAGCAGTCCACTGCTTGTTGGCATAATGCTTAGCTCATTGGAAAAGAGTTTTCGCCTTGTGGATATTGGTCCAAACCCTGAGAACCGCAATGAGGTATTTTTCTTTTCTTTTCTAGATTACAGAACATTGAACGGGAATTATTGTGGTCTAGCATACTAACATCATTATTTAAATCCCAAGGCTATTAAATATAGGAAATTTTGGGGAGAGAAAGCTGAACTTAGGAGATTCAAGGATGGAAATATTGCTGAAAGCACAGGTAACTGTTGTGTTTTATTTTTATTTACTCAGTGATCTGAAAAGTGTTTACTTAAATTTAAGAAATACACTTCTTAATGGATTCTGCTTCCTTAACTGCAGTGTGGGAATCTGAATCTTGGGAGAGGCACACGATTATCAAAAGGATTGCTGATTATGTGCTTATGAAACATTTGACGCTGCAGAAGGATGACTTGATTCATGTTGTTGACCAGCTTGACTTTTGCCTCTTAGTTGATGGCCACGGTAAGTTCCAGAGCTTTCTATGTTGTGCTTTACAGTTTGCATGTCCTTGGTTTTAGGCTTAAAAGGAATTATGCAGATCCGGTCTCATCTTCTGGAGCTTTGCTCGAAGCTTTTGATACTTTATCTAAGCAGTTACGCATATTGGATGATATTCCTCTTAAAATATCAACAGTGCAACCCCTAGACTCAGGTTTGACGCAGCATGTTTTGTATAGTTTTTGCAAGATTCTGTTTTTCATAATTTCCCTCATTGTATGTGACATTTTTTATTTCACCTTTTCTTATGCCAGCTTTTAGGCACACTTCTGTGTTTCCTCCTGAACCTCATCCACTGGCATATGGAAAGAATTCTCAGAGGCTGCCAAATTTCGCAACAACTTGCATTAAATCTTTAGAAGTTATGATTCAGGTATAACCTTTATTTAGTTGTGTAATGCCACAGTAGAATAATATTACTCTTTCTTAAATAATTTCATATATGGTGCTCATTTGCTCAGAAACTTGCATTTATGATGTGTGCTGATAGTCAGGTTTCATTTTGGGACATGTCTTTTCTCAAATTTCTTCCCTTTTCCACTTTCAAAAATAGCTAGAGGGATCTGGTAACTGGCCCTTGGATCCTGTGGCCATGGAGAAGACAAAGACTGCATTTCTTTTAAAAATTGGTGAAAGGTATGTGGTAGCTTTGAAGAAAAAAAATTGATGGCTTCATGTCTCTTTGTGTTCCATTTTCTCATTCTTGTTTAATTTCAGCCTGGAGGATCGAGGAATGTTTATTTCAGCCAGTGAAGATGAAGTGAATGTCCTTACATCTGGATATTCATTCTTGCTCAAAATATTTCATGAAAGAGGCTTAGAGTTGCAAAAGCAAGGTTAACATTTTTATTATTATGTATCCATATAATCATATTTGCTAATGGGCTACTGCAGAAAGATCACAGAGTTACATAATTTTATCTCATTACCTCAGCTGGAGATGATAACACACAAAGTGCTCTATCACAAGATAAGGTGCTTTTTCAGCGGAGCCAACACTCAAGTATGATCAATGGTCTGCATGGACGTTACCAGATGTATGGACCAGTAGTCAGGTAATTGTCAATGTTCTGTAGATTGTTATTGAGATCTCCATGGCGTAAACTGTGAAGCATACTTAATGAGCTTGCATGATATTCTTTCTGTTTCAAAGGCTAGCAAAAAGATGGATTTCTGCCCATCTGTTCTCTTCATTTATCTCAGAGGAGGCAGTTGAGTTGGTGGTTGCATATCTATTTTTGAAGCCATTCCCATTCCATGCCCCTTCTTCTCGGGTTGCTGGATTTCTCAGGTAAACTAGTCCTGCCAGCTATCTTAGTCATTTCTTGATTGCTTCTCGTTTTGTCAGCTTCATTCTTTTTGTTACATTGGAACAGACAAATGCCTGCAATCCTACCAGCTTAGTCATTTCTTGATACTGGAAAAAGTTGGTTTAGTTAGTAAGGTCATTTAATGTAAGGTCATTATGTGAGGAATGTTTGTCAGTTAAAAATTGTCCGAGGACCCAATATCCACTATATAAGGGCACTGTGTATCATTATTATCTAGAATGAGTCTAGTCTCCCACCAGTAGTATTGAGGAGTGATTAGTGCTCTGATAGAGAGATTTCGGTTTTGTTTCTTGATATGGTATAACAAGTGATAATATGCTCAAGTAAACAAAAATGGTATGTAGCTGATTACAAACTAAAATGACTGATAACAGGCTTATAAGGTTTAGTTACCTTATTAGGTTTCAGTGCTGCTTTCCCCTCCATCCTTTTTTTTCCTGTACAAATCATTATATCATCACCTGTCCTTCAAGCCATGAAAGCTGTTGAAGTCCCCTGACCAATTACTGCAAAAATGGCAGGTTCCTGCGGTTGTTATCCAGTTTTGACTGGACTTTTTCACCCATGGTTATTGACATAAACAATGACTTCAATCTGAAGGATGAGAAGGAGATCAATGTCAGTTATATCTCTTTTTTTCCTTTCATTTTTTAATTAGGTCGCTAGCTCTTAACATATGATTTACTACAGGAAAACTTTATGATGAGCAGAAAATCTTATGAACAAAATCCTCATGATATAGAGCCGGCAATGTTTCTTGCTACGTCATATGATAAAGCATCTGAAGCATGGACAAAACAGTCACCAAGCAAGCCAGTATGTGTTTTTATTGTTTTGAGATTGGAATAATAATTACTGTTAAACAAGCGTCCATCAAAGTTAGGCCATTGAAGTATAAATGTTGAAAATCTATTTCCGTCTCCTGTGCATTAATGACACTGTCGAAACTTTAACCATGAATATCTCATATATTAGCCTGTTATAATGTTTCAGATGCAGTTATATTATTTGTTAATCTTCTGTCCGTTTGCAACGTAGGTTCTTAAACGTATGGCTGCCTATGCTAAAAGCAGTGCAGAACTTTTAACAAATCTTATACTAAATGGTCAATCAGGGCAATATACATGGGAGGTAATTTTGTTCTTCCACTGCTTCATTGGCTCTATCTCGTTTAGTGTCTTTCTTTGTACTCAGTATGAATCTTTGCATGCTATAGTGCCTGTTCCGAACACCTATGAGCAATTATGATGCTGTTGTTCTCCTCCATCAAGAGAAGCTTTGCCGTCCCCACCATGTACTTTTCCCTGCTGAGACTCCTAACGGTCAGTTTCACTTGTATCAATTACAGTTGCTTCTCTATTCCCATAGGTTGTTTTTAGAGGCATTTTTTCGCACAAATGTACGACCAAATAATAAGTCATATTATTTTGAGGAACCAACTTCATCCTTTTTGTTCAAATGTAATTCACTTTTGTAACAACTTTGCAGGTAAGTTGGTGATCTGGGGCAAACCAAGTAAAGATTTCCACCCCTATATGCCACTCAATAAAAAGGCTGTGAAAAGTTTGCATGATGCGAGAGAGAAACTGTTGGTAAACTTTGATCCAACTACATACTTTCTGCAAGACTTGAAGGTAATAAAACTGAAGTTTCTGACCTAAAACATGTTCACTCCATTAGGTAATAAAATTTAACATCTTCTACTTGCAGTGTGCTTTCCCCAAGACCTTCAAGCTGTGGTATGGTTCCATAGGAGGAGACGCTATTGGTCTTACGTGGGAGAACCCAAAGGTATGCAAAAGCTTGGGGGCAGAGATCCTTTTCCTTTTAAGAACTTCATAGACCATTTTTATCTTCTCAGAAAGAGAAGACCCATTTTCACTCACGCTCTTGCGCTATGCAATCTCTGCCTATTTTACTGATGAGCAACATCATGTAGAGCTTTTTGTGTGTACACGTGACAATGCAAGAGTTTAAGTTGTATCAATTTTTGTTCATGTCACAGAAGCGTGGCAGAGAGGAGGCTGATGAAACCATGCCAGAGCCGACATCTATCCTTAAGGAGGTTGGAGATGTTGGTAAAGGTTTGGTGAGGGGTGTATATCTCCTGAAAACACCAAAGCTTCAGTAAAACTACTTCAGCATGCTGTCAATGCAGAAGATGTGGGAATGTAGCCATGATGTTGTGTTTAAACTTTTAGATTGGATGACTGGAGGGGGGAAAAAAGGAAAAAAAATCAAGGTTGTGGGATCTGTATCCAAATTTTGATTGAGTAGTATATATCGAAATGTAATTTTGTTACATCTACTGGTCTACTGCAATGAAAATGCCAATGCTCAAGCTTGATGTGCCAAGTTGTGTCTATCTTTTTTCATATAAAACNGAGAATGAGCAGGTTGTTTAACCAGTGCTAATGCAGTAATGCCTGTCATGACAAGCGTAAGACAACATAAATAGAATGATGGGAAAATAATAATAAATGCCATGACATGCTTAAAACAAAACATAAATAAAATGATGGGTAACAAAGCGTAAGACAACATAAATAGAATGATGGGAAAATAATAATAAATGCCATGACATGCGTAAAACAAAACATAAATAAAATGATGGGTAACAAAAAAAAATNGAGAATGAGCAGGTTGTTTAACCAGTGCTAATGCAGTAATGCCTGTCATGACAAGCGTAAGACAAAACATAAATAGAATGATGGGAAAATAATAATAAATGCCATGACATGCTTAAAACAAAACATAAATAAAATGATGGGTAACAAAGCGTAAGACAACATAAATAGAATGATGGGAAAATAATAATAAATGCCATGACATGCGTAAAACAAAACATAAATAAAATGATGGGTAACAAAAAAAAAANNNTGAGAGTCGAACTCAAGACCTCCCGCTTACTAAACGGGTGCTCTAACCAACTGAGCTACGAAAGCATCTGCTTTTGTTTTGAAAGGTTTGTTATTAGGCGGTGTATCACAAGGTAAAGGGATGAATTCGCTGTTTGTCGTTCCTTGACGCGCGGTCCGTGATTGTACATTTGTACAGTCTCCTTGCTGGCAATGTAGAGTGGGCCTGTTATTAGGGTAAGAACTAAGAACACCTCGTCTGAATTTCGTCCTTATGTATATAGCGTTAAGTACTAAGTATTTACAACTCAATCTTCCCCTATTTTACTTATCTGTCATGCTTAACCTGCTGCTGAGGTTACAGGACAAAATGAGCGGTTCCCGTCATTATTTGTGTACCCTCACACAAAGGGAATTTTGTGAGTCAGCAACACGAGCTTGCAAACACGTGTCATTATTTTGGACCTAACAAAATGCAGGTTGTACGACATTACTTAGTTCCTTCACTTTTGATAAGTTTGAAAAATGTTTTTCCATTGGTAAACGTGTCATGTGAGAGAGGCACGGAAGTNTGCAAACTAAACAAGGTCTTGCTGCTGAATTTTCACTTTGATGGTATTTTTTACTACTNTTTTTTTTCTCTTCAATACTAGTCAATGCATTAAATTTTGCATGTGTCCACAAGACCACAATATATATAGTTGCGCTTGATCTTTTTTCCCCTTTGTAATTGAAATGACATCTTGCAACGAGAAATGGTATTTTAAGAGGAGGCAAACAGTAAATCAGAGCTTGCACGCATTTTTCGTTACATGGGTACATATACACACATACATACACGACGGATTACGTACGTACGAAGCCATGTACAGAACCGGGGGCCTCTTATTCAACACGCATACGTGTAGGAAATCCAACACACACATACACACCGGGCGCGCGGCCCCACCTCTCAGTGTCTCACCCAAATTAAGCACACAAATACGGAGGCGAGAAATCAAGAAGCGAGTGCACGCCGGCGGCCATGGATCTGGACTCAGACGAAGAGGTGGTGCTTCTTCTCGCCGGAGGCCTCCTCGGCGTCCTCGTGGTCCTTCTTCTTCTCGTGGTGCTCGTGGAAGGCGAAGCCGCCGGAGCCCACGGCCGCCGCCGCCGCGATCTCCTCCTCGATCTTGTGGCGGTGCGCGTGCTCCGGGTCCTTCTTCGCCTCGTGCTTCTCGTACTGCACATACACCATACATCACGTATATATGCATATATATAACTATAGATATTAGCTGAACAAAATAAAAAAAGAAGGCGTCGGCTGTCGTACGAGTGCGNAAGGCGCCGGCGGCGATGGCGCCGGCCTCGCCGAGGTGCTGCTTGTGCTTATGCTCCTTCTCTTCNCTTCGTGTACTTCTCGTACTCGTCCTCGCCCGTCGACACCACCTCCGTCACGGTGGTCTCCGAGTACTCGGTGGCCTCGCCGCCGTACCCGCCGGTGGGCTGCTCCTCCTCGTCCTTCTTGTGGTGGAACAGGTGGTGGTGGTGCTTCTCCTCAGCCATGGATCAAGACAATAGGACGATGGGTTTGCTGCTGCTAGCTGATCTGTCTGTGCAGTGGCTTACTTGTTTGGGCTGCTGCTTGGCACCTCAGCACTTGCTCCTGTTTTATAGGCGGAGCCGGCCGCCCTGTGGAATAATGGACGGTGGAGATCGATCGAGGTGACTGTTATTCACTGCTGACATGGAGTACTATTGCGATGTGGAAATACGTACACGTACCATAAGGTACGCTGACGGCACGTGTACTCGACAAGTGGTTGTGGTTCCATCATATCATCCGTGTCTACGGACCACACCATTTACATCATGCAACGTTTGCCATCTCTCAAGATAATTTTATGGCTCACACCATTTACTTTTCCAAATTATTTATTTCTACAGATTATGATCTGACACATGTTTCATAAAACACTGCTGGTAATGCACAGGATATATTATCCACTTTGCATTGTTGGGCCCACCATGGAAAGGCTATTTTGTTGTAAACAACGTATGAAAAAGTTGCATATTTATCTATAAGATTTATGCACAAGAACGAACAAAGTTGTTAATTTCACACAACATATACAAATCCAGAATTTTAAACTCCTAGTGTTTTAGTATTCAAAGTTTATTACAAACTTTTCCAAGTAAATTCCATTTAGTGCCATTCTCCTAGTGTTTTAGCATTCCAAGTGTTCTATTACTATTTAAAACATAAGGAGAAGTCCTCAATTTTAGTAGTCATATGTCAAAAATAGTCGAATGATTTGATATATACATATTGGCTGCAAATTAGCAGCAAATAAAAGGAGAAAGGCCGTACTCACATGCTGGCCATGTGGGCATTAATTAGTGATCGAGAGAGATTAGAGACGAAAATCTAAATGAATCTGATATGCACCACGCGTCTACGTGCACTGCCCACCGGCCACACCGGACCAGGTACCTTATTAGTAGGGCGGCAGTGGGGCCCGCGATAGTAGTGGGCGGCACACCGGCCGCTTGAATTGGCGATTGGCCGACTCTATGGAAGCAATCAAAAGGAGGTAATAGTGTCGGCAGATGGATAATCCCTATTGCCTACTGAATATTCCAAGTTCAGCACTCTAAGATGGGTAAACATAACCGATTTATGGTTTTGTGTGAACTCTAAAATGGATCAATAATTCCTGAATTATAAATTATAGGTCGTTTTGATATACTTAGATACATAATTAGTAATGTATATCTAGAATTCTAGATATAATATATATCTGATTACAAGACAAAATCTATACACATAGAAAATAGAAAAGCTAAAACGACTTACAATTTGGATCGGATGGAATATAACTGATTTACTTCTTTTTGCGAGTCGCGGTACAATTAAATACGCTCACATACGCATGCAGACTTACCCCGATGAATACACACAACCATACACATATGAGCATCTCCACGAGACTCACCAGCTGATCTAAATCCAAGAAAATGCAAGCACCTATGTCCAGTGGCGAGGAATTTAATCTAGGGGGCTCTTCTTCCACCTCTCCCCTTCTCTTATTCTTCCTCTCCCTTTCTTTCTTCTTCCTCTCCTCTTCTTCTTCCTCTACAAATTTTAGAGGGTATTAGGGGAATACTCATTGCAATTGAGGGAGTAGGAGGGCTTGATCCCCCTGCACCCACTCTGGCGTCGTCCCTGCCTATGCCGAGTCGAGGACTCGAATTTTATTGGGTAGGTTTCGGCATAAGAACCTTATCACCTAAGCCACGCTTAGCTCGTGAGTATAGCTGATTTATGATTCATGTATCCAATGCACCCCTCTAATTATGCTAGAAAAAAATACATGTCATGACCATAAATTTTATTTCCGGGGACGTGATGATATTTTACGGTGACAAAAGTTACTATTTTTCTGGGCTTTTGTGATCTTGATTGTGAGTTTGTGACACGGCATCGACGCTATATCTTAGCATAAAAATCCCACTAAAATATCATTTCTATAGGACACAGTTTGACTTGACCGTGCTTCCAATATGCAAACAATATCGTAATAGCTATGAATTAGTACCGATAAGCTTTTCAACCTGTATGAATGACAATCAGTTTATCAATTATTGGTTTAGTATATACCACAAGTTTTCAAAGGTTCAATTGTGAAACATATTGGGTACATTAATTATCCATGAACTTCACAAGGGGGGTGATATTTAATTGTCTGCAAATTTTCAAAGTAAATAAATGAAATAAAAGAGCTAGGCAGCCTAACATTTTCACAACAAGGCTGGTCCTCATGATTTGATTCACAAAAAAAGGGGCGATCAACAAAGTAACCATTGTATCAGCAAGAATATGGTGATATTGCTTGTGGATTAAGCAATCCTTTTCTCCTTTTTAGTATTAACTTTGATCAAAGGCATGGTCATGAAGTGATGCAATTGGATCACGAGAGGAAGGAGGTTGTCGGCTAGTTGAAAAAATCAAAATAAAAAAAAGGCTAGACCTCTAGATAGAGCTTCCCTCGCATATCACACGGAATGATGGCGACCCTAAACCAAGATATTTATTCCTCTTTGATTTGGGGGGTCTTGATTCGAATAGACTTTTTTGAGGCCTAGTGGATTGATTGAGATATGAATCAACATTTAACCAACTTTGTCGATTCATACATGTCAAAGTTGAATAAATTCGTCATTAGTTATAGGGATATTTCAATCTTGTGGCAATAAAATTCATACTTTTTTAGTAGAGTAGATATGTAATTTGTGTACTATTCTTTTATAACACAAAAGGTCTGGAACAATTATGTTTTTGTATCGAGTGCTATTGGGGTTGCGCAGCGCACTGTCATTATTGCACCACTGATGGACTGTTCCCTCCTGAAAACGAAATGCACAAGCATCTGAGCAACTAGTTGTGACAAGGAATAATATGAGAAATATCTCTAGTGTACACTTGTTTTTTTAAAAGAAAAGTATTAGTTCATTGCAACCAACTAAACGATGAGTTTGACAAATTGAGCCACATCCATCCCTTGTAACCACACACTGAGAAAAAATCTCCATTCCTTTGCGAATAAAGAAGCTCCAGTTTTGCAATCTGTGGGGTCAGAATTGCCCAACTAATTAATCATTGAATAATTAAAAGGATGTCATTTCCTAACTCTATCTTGATAACGAGACCGTGTCCAACATTTTTCTTGTTCTCCGAAGCAACAAAAACAGGAACTATACATCACCTTACACAGGGATTGCGTTTGATGAGTGGACAAGCACACACCAACTAGTTAAGTTGCAAGTAAGTATCAATTCAAGCACAAAAATCATCACCTTAAAACTGGATTTATGGTTGGTCAGTACTAATTAATAAGCTATATATAACATCAATTCAAGCACATAAACCATCATCTCAATAACAAACTTTGTAAAAGCTTGAACATGATGATTTGTTCAGGGACGCCTTTACCCTTTAGCACCGATCCAAAGCACTGATGGAACGCAAGATGGGATTCGATCGCGGGCAGGCATCAATAATGCAGGCCAGGCCGATCGAGCTGAGCTGAGCTGCCTGCATCGCCATCTCCATTATTGCTAGCCCTAGACATTTCATCGAATGGTGCCAGGGGGGCACTTATCATCAGAGCGGTAGGCTCATGCGGAGACGAGAGATCGATCTGCGAACTGGGAAGCTCGCTGAAGCAGTCTGTGGTGCCACGCAATGTCTCTTTCGGATGCCGTGGGCTGCATCTCACTGCACGCTGCCACTTGTGAATGAACCGAGCTCTGTCTCGATCGATTGGTCAAGAAGCGAGCCGGAATTTTCTTTGAGAGAAAATGTGTAGAGCG
>JAZFNS010020001.1:124144866-124157032 GCA_037127165.1 Alloteropsis angusta | reverse complement strand
CCCAAAAAAAAAGAACGGATTAAAGAAACAAATGATGAGCATTTGCATTTTGCAGGTATAAACTCATTCAGTTTTATTACACCGCTGCACATTTTTACCATGAGGAACCCATGCAATCAGCATGCAGCAGCGTTAGCAAACACGTGCACGTGTGAAACCCCTATGTACTGTAGGCTACGTAGCCTGCTTATTACGGCTTCCCGGGCGCCGGGACCGGGCCCGCCGGGGGAGGGCCCTGCTTGGCGACCTCGGCGTCGCAGAAGCCGCGCAGGACGTCGGCCTCCTCGGCGGTGAAGCCGGCGGCGGCCAGCATGGAGGGCCAGCAGTGGCGCGTGGCGCCGCGGATGGCGACGCAGCATTCGGGCCCGATGTAGGACTCGCCGTTGACGAAGAATAGCACGATCTCGCTCGTGCATGACCCCAGCCTCGTCAGCGCCTCCCAGCACTCCACGAACCCGCCGCCGCCGCTGCCGTCCTCGCCGTCGAGGGAAGCGGAGAACGCGTGGAGGCGCGCCGCCAGCGGCGGGACGGCGGTGCCGACCCGGCCAGCGGCGGGCGCCGCGACGGCGAGGAGGAGGACGAGCAGCGCGACGGCGGCGAGGCGCGCTTCCATGGCCATTGCTTCTGACGGATCAAGTACGCGCGTGCTAGCTGCCGGCGCGTCGTGAGTGAGATGATGGGTACGGTCCTGCCGCGGCATCTATATATATACGAATCGACATGGCCGACGATGGGATCATCAGGTGGAGCAGCCTCTGTAACGTGCGCGGGCATTGACTGANATTCCTTGGTGGGCGGCGAGAGCGTGCGTTAATGGAAGGCCAAAGGATTACCACTAGTANAGTACTTGATGACTCATGAGTGATGGGTGCCCATGGAGGTATGGAACGCCAAGCGACCTGTGGCTCTCGTCTGCTCCTCCGTAAATCCCACGGTGATTATGGAATGCATCTGCTATATATAGCTGCAAAGTTACGAAAATTGCAGCAGCAATCTTGCGCTGACGTGGAACGTGCTCATTTATTTAACAAAACAGGTTAGCCGCAGATGACAGGTGCTGATGAAGGCAGCGACAGAAATGAGACTAGGCAAATGACAGGAGCTTAATTAACTCAGTAGGTTAGCAAGCATTTGTAAGCCATTGCAATAGATTATTGGTCAACCAACCACAAGGGAGCACGGGTACCAATAACATTTAACAGCACGGAGCTGAACAGATAAGATATGTTCACGATAACTGGATTAAATGCAAACCAAAGCCAACACCTTCACAAATCACAAGTATCACAACCATATGCACGACTGTCAGTTCCTTCACGACGTTAAATGCTAACATTAACAGAAGCTATACGCTGTACGAACACACACCCGTCAGATGCACACATCTAATAACCTTCAACCAAAGGTTGAACACCACCCCCGCTGTCGAGCACAAACACGAACTGTCAACAATGAATTATGACCTATGATCTACTGTCTATCAGTGATCCCTCGGTCTTCCGCTAATGGACACGTTTTCACGAGTCCTTCGCAACCGAGTGATCAGGGTTGGGTTTAGCAGGATCTGCTTTAACAGCATGTGTGTTATCCCTGTTCCGGAGCAATGAGATTGCAGATTGCCCCTGGTTGTCACATTGCTTTGGGCGAGGGGCACTCATGGCAATGTAGCTTCCTTTTACAGCGCTGGAAAGTTTGAAACTCAGCAGCTTAGCACGGAGTTCATCTATCCCTCTTCGCCTGCTGCTTTGACAGATTCCTGACGGGGAGACAAAAGGAAAACTGGAGTCAGGAGGCGCTGACAAATAGTACTACAGTAAGAAATTGAACAACACATTGTGTTGAGCAACGTGAACAAGACATTGTGTTGAGAAACTTAAACAAGTCAGCAGCAAGATGATGCCTACTAACCTGCAGATCCTGGGACACAGTAGTTCTGCAAAACTGTATATTCTTCCGGAGATCTTGGAGCAGATAGATCACTTGGAGGCTTCAGCTGCTCATCTGGCAATACTGATATTCCTGCAGAAGGGGGCAGACATATTTCCCTTTCTGATCTTTCAATATCTGCATCTTCTGACATATTGCTAGCAGGGATGCCAGGAGAAATTTGGCCTTCATTATTTCCATTGTTTTCCTCATGATCATGATTGAACGCTTCAATATTAGAAGTCGCCTGCATACTGCTGCTTTCATCTATACACTGTTGACCACTAGTCTGACAAGGTCCTGCTGTAAAAGACAATCAATTAGATACGGAGTAATACACAAAGGAATCTTTTATGGATGACTTGTTGACTTGTTATATAAGCTGAATCATCAAAATTACTGACCTGATCCTGAAACACTCTCATCCAAGCAATTTGCAGATTCTTCAGGAGATTTAGGTAGAGATAGGACATCTGATACCTNCCTGTTTCTGGCAAGAGTCTATATGGCAGTCCTCTGTTTCAAATGTATCTTTATTACAGCTAAAGNGCTAAAGCTGTGTTCCTCAGCTTCATCTTTCAGTTTGGTCTTTAGCTGCTCATCAGGCATTCCTAATGTTCCAGCAACTGAGGGCAGCATAATTGCACTTTCCATTCCTTCAATTGGGGCAACTTCAGACCTGATTTTTGGAACGATTTTTTCATCACTAGGTTTACTGCTTTCCTCTTTATGATATTGATGTAGTATTTCAGTATCACAACTCAATAGCTTGGAGTTAATTTCAACAATATGCTTCTGGCCATGAGATTGACAAATTCCTAACATAAGAGAATGAATCGTGAGGTGATACACAAATAGTATACCACTCCCTCCAGTGCCAAATAAGAGTTGTTTTGGATTGTGAATCAATCCAAACTACAGCAGTGTGCAATGTTAAAGAGAAATTAATTCTGAACCAAACAATAGAGACATCCACAAAGCATATTTCCCTTGCTGAACGAACAAGTTCAGGCTTACCATATTCATTGGAGCATGATTGGAGGATACCACTTTCTGAAGTAGGCAAAGACTTCCTTTTATCTTTCTCCTCACAAAGCACTTCCTCAACTCCAATATTCCTGTGGTATAGTGATTGCATAATCAAAGGACTGAAGGAGTGTCCATATATGGTTTGTTATTTATGTAGTTCTAGTAATACAAAAACAAATTACCTTTCAAAAATATGGGTGTCATCTGACAAATTAATGTGGGCTGATGTCACCCAATCTTTCATGTGACTGGAACTCAACAACCCTAAGTAAACAGTATTGCTCAGTTCTTTCTATGTGAGGATTAGACAACATGATGTGCACAGCAGAAGATTTTCAAACAAAAATGAGAAGGTGCTTGAATATAAAATATATACCTTCACTTTCATTTTGCTGCACAGAAGTAGACATGCAACTTTCTTTTTCTTCAGCTCTGCAGAGATCTTGACGAAGGCATTGGTATGTATCAGGTTCTGAAGAAACAAGTGTGTCACCCGGTTTCTCAAAATGGCAAACAGTAGGTTCATTTCTTCTGCTTTCAGCACTTGGAAGCACAAGATCATTGTGCGAATCAGATTTTTCAATACTTCCCGCTGAGAAAAGAGACTGCAGCTCCATGAGTAAATGTTTGGGATCTGCTGAACATGTTCCAGTGCAATTTTTCAGTTTGGGCGCTGCTTCCTCAGGAAAAGAACCTTCATGTTTATAATCTGGAGTTGCTAAACTAAATGAAGGATCCTCAATAGTACCTGGCACATCAATTGAACAAATATCATTGTTGATACCCAATGGTTCAAGAAGACAGCTTCAGGATTTATAAATCACACTAAGTAACTTACCTCCTACACCAGCAACATTTTTCTTCCCAAATATGGTGGACCCTTGAAAAGATGATTCCAATGAGCAGCCATCTAATAAGTTTTGTTGCAGGTTACGAACTGTACGGTAATCTTCTGGTAAATCTGAACCACATGGAGTTCTTTGACCAACAATATCCACAACAGACCCAATGTACGAAGTGTTAGCAACATCGTTATCACAGCTAAGGCCAGATTCCACAACTATTGTGTTTTCCTGCTTGGGGTTAAGCTGCCCATCTTTCAAATTTGATCTTTCTTCAGATGGAAGAATCACCACTCCACTTTCTATGTATTTAGCAGCAGCAGCCTCCACAATATCATATGTGCAGGGTCCAGAGGCAACTTGCTCTTCCCTATCCTCACGACATTGATCTTTGTGACCCTGACGCAGCACTTCAGTCTTGGAACACTCAACATCCAAGAGATCAGTTGATTCTAACTGAGACAGATTAGAACCAAGATGTACCTCAACCCGTTGTGCAATATCAATCGATTCATCTCCTGTACTTTCAGCACTTGGGAACGCAAGGCCATCATGTGGAACAGATTCTTCAATGTTTTCCTTTGAGAATAAGGACTGCAGGTCCATGAGTAGTTCTCTAGGATTTGATGAGCATGTTCCAGCATATTTCTTCATTGTGCGCACTGCTTCCTCAGACGAACCACCTTCATGCTTAAAGCTAGGAGTTGCTAAACTAAATGAAGTATCTGGCACATCATTTGAAAAAAATACACATAAGAGGGGGAGGGGGGGGGGGTCTGAGATTGAAAAGCAACAGTACTATTAAGAAATCTAAGTGCTCAAAAAATATGGCGAGTTACTTACCTACTCTAGAAATATTCTTTTCCCTGTTAGTGGAGCCATTAAGAAAATTTTCCACTGAGTCATCTAAATGCTCCTGTCGTGGATTAAACTCTACGGACGAATCTTTTGGTAAACCTGAACCAGATAGAGTTGTTTCACCAACAGTGCCCACAGCAGATCCATTATCCAAAACACTGCTAACATCCTTGCTGAAATTACAGCCAGATTCCACAACTTTTGTGTCTTCTAACTTGGAGTTGAGTTGACCATCTTGTGAATGTGATCTTTCTTCAGTGCCTTCAACCTTGGAGCAAAGTTGACCATCTTGTGAATGTGATCTTTCTTCAGCTGGGATCAGTGCAGCTCCACTTTCAATGTATTTGGCAGTGGCACCCTCAAAAATATCATTTGACCAGGTTTTGGAAGCAAATCGTCCATCTGTGTTCTCGCTGCATTGGTCTTTATGACCCTGATGCAACAGTTCAATATTGGAACCCAAACATGGATCATTGTTGTCATTGGCAGGAGCATGCAGTGTGCTGTTCAGTACAGAGTCACTAACACCATATGCATCGTCAGCTGCAGTAGGTTAGGGGAGAGGGGGATACTGTTAAAACTTAGAATATATATCTGATTGTGCTTTTATTCTAGTGAGAAGCCATTAAATTTGTGTTGAAAGAACAAAGATCTTAAAAAGTATCTTTTTCCAAATTAAGAGTAATGAATTGTAGAATTAATAAAGGATATGTACAATCAAAAAAAAATTAAAAAAGTAAAGGAAGTACCTTGACCATTGACATATGTTTTTTCAGATGAAGATTCAAGATTATCAGAATGGACAGGTTTGTTACTTCCTTCACCCTTACAGGCCACTTCCTCAGAATTAGTGCCCCTACAAAATTGGATTTCCCATCTTAAGATGACCAGACACATACCATTTCAATAACATAGGAACTTTAGTGGGACCATGAAAAAACATGCTTACTCCTTCATGTGCTTCGCATCCAACAAAAAGCCTGACGTGACCCATTCTTCATCAAGGCTGGCCTTTGATGATCCTAAAAAAAATGAACAGTTCTTATGAGTACCATTCAAATGATAGAACATAACTCGTAGGTATAGGTAGCAGGAATGGTAATAAATTATGAAGGGAAAAACAGTGCGAGAAGAAATGGAATGTGATATTTATTCTATTCCATTATCTTGCTGGGATGTGCACATAAAATCATCATTTTTGGAAGCCAAACAACTATCTTCATCAGTATCATGGTGTGCTACAGACACACGAGTTTTTTCGAGTGCACGCTTCACATGGCACTCTTTTAATTCATTAAATCCATTTTCCATATGAACTGTTGCAAAAGCAAGGGCATCATACTCCACAGATTTTTCTATGCTTTCCTGCGAGAACAGGGACTGTAGGCCAAATGGTGATTGTTCTGCACTTGATGAACATCCCGTATTCTTCTCTGAGTGCAATACTATTTCCTCAGGCAAACCACATTCATGTTTACACTCTGGTGTTGCTGAAAATTGTGAAGGCTTCTCAGGGTGTCCTGACACACATTTATGCATTACTCTCAAACAACGTTTAATAGTATAACTCAAGGACTCACTATCCACTCATGCACGTACTCCCTCCGTCCCAAAAAACAAGTCACCCTATGAATTTTAGGATAGATTAAGGAAGAGGTAAAATGACCTTAATTACCCCTACTTATTAACCATATTTGGCATTAATTGATTCCTGCATGCACATGCACCTACCAAATAGGGTATAATGACTTGTTTTGTGGGACAAAATTTGAATCCTAGAATGACTTGTTTTTTGGGACGGAGGGAGTATATCACAGTGGATATTTACCTTTTTGTACATCACTCTGCTGGACCTGAACTGTAGCTTCATCGTCGGGATTATCTGCAACAAGCCACATGTTCTTTTCAGCAATGCTACAATCTGATTCCATATGAAGACCAGTAAGTTCACCATTAAACTTTGTTTCCAGGTCAGTTTTGGTAGCAGCATGTTCATCATAACTTTTCTGCTCAGCAACAACTTATGCAAAGGGAGGAAAGGATAGATTGCAAAATATGGGTCAAAAATTAATATCAGAAAGTTTCAGAAAGGATCCATACCTTCTTCTGTGACATTCTGATCCACATCAAGTTTGTTACCAGCATCAAATCTAGTAGGTTGCACTTCCTCGTCTTCCAGACCACAATCTGATCCCACATAGCAACCAGGAGTTAAACAAGTGCTAGATCTGTTTCCACCATCAACTTCTACAGCAGTATTTTCAACATTTCTGGAACAGCTTTCTTGGCACACTTCTGCAAACATAAACTCAAGACCAAATGACAAATGCCTTTCATCTGATGAACATCCCTTAGCAGCATTCAGTACTGGAAGAATACTGTGGCCCGCAGCACCTTCTGAGTGCAGATTTGTCAAAAGAAGGTTCCCTTTTCCATCCTTGCTGGGGCATCTCCCCAGATAAGCGGTTCGAATGCTTTCTTCAGCAATCGCATCACAGTGAGTTTCTGGATTCTCGTCTGATATTGGTAGGGCAGATGCAGAAGCTGTTCAATAGTATGATAGTATTAGAAAATGACAAAGGTCGCTAGTCAATTTTTGGCATGGTCAGCAGGGCAAATGCAATGGTGATGATTTACATAAGAATCAGAGATTGTGTTTAGATGATAATGGACTATAGCCAGAGGTTGCAAATAGAACAAACAGAAAGCCTTTTATAAAACAAAGAATTATAAATACAAGTAGCACTCACTTTGACATAGGTGAGCAGTGAGCTCAGTATGTTTAGCAAATTGGTAATGAAACACACTGCAAATGCAGCAACTTTAAATCATTGTCTCCCAGCAGTAACAAGCTGTGTGAGGATTAAGGCAATCTTACCTTCACCAATCTCTTTAGCTAGTACATCACCATCATGTTGCAGATGTTCGGTGTGGAGATCATTCAACAAGATGGCAGTTACTATTTTTCCTGCAGATTCACATGGACACATTGGCACGGCATCTGGATAAGTGGAAATTTTGCAAGTTTAAGTTAGTGCTTTGACAATCATGCAACAAATGTAATGACAGAGAAAAGTTTGAATATTTAAAATGAAATCAGCGGTGCCAGGTTTTGACTTCCAACAGAACTGAAAATTAAAGTACCAACCCACGGGCATAGGTGAACTCGGATGTTTAACAGATTGATAAGTAAAAATTATCTCTCCCAAATCGGTAACTAATTATGGATACAGGATGAATATGGCTGTACCTTCACCAGTCTCCTTAGGTAGTATGTCAATATCATGTTGCGGACTTTTGGTGTGGAGACCAGAGGACATGACGTCCGATAGGCTCTTTTCTCCAGACTCACTTGTATTTGCTTCCAAGCTAACTCTCCCTTGCCCAGCTACAGAGCTTTGCCCTTCACCATCTCCAACAATGAAGTCAGCTGGCAAAACAAATGGGCTGCCTGTCAGTATATTGACAAGATAATAATGGAAAAACTTTACAACTTCACAAAATCAATGAAATTACTTATATGCCAGCTTTTGGGCATCCAAAGATAGCTATATTGTATTGTGAAAATTATTGCCTACAACAGATAAAATGAGCATAGCAAATAGATAAACAAATAGATGCCCTTAGTACCCATGTTATCCTCACCTTCACCCATCAATGTTTTTTCCGCTAAGACGAAGCCATTGTGTGAAAGTAGTTCTGCGATGCTTGATGATTGATCCAGTTCCTCATTTCTTGTTTCAGATAAATGGCTATCATCATCTTGAGCATCAGTCTGTTCCTGAGGTTGTTTACTCTTATCTAAACTTTCCTTCGAAACTTCAGCAGATTCTGACCCAGGTATCACCTTACATGCACTCTCCGTTGTGTAAATATCATCAAGGAGTGTTACTGTTCCAAGCAATGAACCTGAAGAGAACTCTTCTCTTGTGGCATTAACCTGACAAATTTCTTGAATCCTGCTACTAGACTCCTTACTATATTCATGGAACACTTTACATGCATCCTTTGTTGCTTCCCTGGTAACCATGTCATCATGTGCCTCCACAGCAGGCATAACTTCTTCTGGAGCAGTTGTCCGTCTCCTCTTTGAAGACCTTCCCTTTGAAGTTGTGGAATATGATGCCTGTTGTGTTCTCATTTGCCTCTCATTGTCATCACATAAATTATTATTTGAAGATTTGCTTGTTGAGCACTGCAGAGCTGCTTCTTCTACATGTGAGTCATTTCCAGAAATTACCACAGCCACACCATGATCTGTGTGTTCATCTCTTACTTTCAGCTTTCTTGTTCCAGCTCCTGACTGTTCCCTTTGAACCTTTTCAGTGTTATCCATGCTCCCCTTTTCAACTACATTAAAAGCAACCGATTTACGTGTTGATCTCCTCATTGGAACTTTTGATATTTTTCCCTCGTGAAGGCCCTTATTTTGTTCCTCAATCATCACTGTGGCAACAGACCGCCTTGATCGTCTAACAGGTTCATTTACTATTTGCTGCTTCTCATCTTCACATTTACCAATTTGAAAGTTGCCATTTCTGGCCATTTCGTTGAGATCTGAGTTCTCCTTGTTAATCATATTAGGAAGAATAGACTTCCGTGTTGACTTCCTAACATGTGCCTCAGCATTCGTTTCTGTAACTATAATTCCACTCTCGTTTTCAAGTGTGTCTGGAACAACAGATTTACGTGATGACCGCCTTACAGGTTGCTTCACAACTAATTGCTTCTCCATATCTTCACCCTTAGTATTTTGAATGTCTTCACCAACACATTTAACATCTTTAACTGGCACAACTGATTTCCGACTTGATCTCCTAACATGTGGTCCTGGGTTCTTTTCTGCGATGAACTCCTCCTCTTTATCATGCGTGGCTGAGGCAAGGGATTTACGTGTTGATCTCCTAACAGGTTCTTTAACTTCTGGCTGCTTCACGGCATCTCCACCCTTGGCATGCTGAATCTCTTCACGAGCACCTTTGATATCTTTAACCGGCACAATAGATTTCCGCGTTGATCTCCTAACGTGTGCTTCAGGGTTCTTTTCTTCAGTTGGATACTTGTCCTCACTATCAAGCATAGCTGAGACAACAGACTTACGTGTTGATCTCCGGACAGGTTCTTTGACTGTTGGTTGCTTCTCCACATCTTGAGCCTTAGCATTATGGCGTGTCAATGGGTAAGCTATCTGTAAGTCTTTGGCCTCCACTAAAGCACTACCTAATTTGTTGTTTTCTGAATTTGCAGTACTGGCCTCAGAGTTGTTTCTTCCTGATCGCCTTGGTAGGGGAGCCTTACTAGGACCAGCAACTTGTTCTTGATCTTCTTCCTCCACAGAAGATTCAACCTGTTTATGCCTGCGAGTAGCTGGTCTACTAGGCTGCGTCTTGTTTTCCAGCTGCTGGCTAGTGCAATTTTTCTCTACCACACTGTCGTTAACCTGGACGACTCTGTTCCTCAAAGACCTGGTGACAGGAGCATCATTTCTAAGCACCTCTGAAACTGTGGGCAGCTCTACATCCGGTTGTCCATCTCCTGTCTTCCTCCTCCTTTTGTTCTCAACCACAGTGGGCGAAATCACAACAGCTTCTACTGAGCGAGATCTTGTGGTCCTACGGGATACTTCCGCCTTGGCAGACTTCTGCACATCAAGCTCACAGTTTTCTTCCTTCCTCCTGCTTCTCTTACTCTCCACGACTGTCGCTGCTGCAGACGAATCTTGAGCTTCAGGAACCTGCTCCTCAGCAGCAAGTTTATTCTTCCCATCTGCTGCCTTCCCCCGCCCCCTCTTCTTCTCAACAGCAGGAGGCAACAGAACAGTGTTCCCGGACAAGCTCGACCTCCTCGTGACTCTGCAAGAAGCAACAACCTGGGCACTGGCAGCAACGTCCTCAGAAATCTCCTGGCCCTTCCGCTTCCGCTTCCTATCAACAGTTACCACTTCTTCTATTTCATCGGCCTCGGCAGCGGTCAAAGAATTCCTCCTGGACCGCCTCACTGGGACATTTGCACCCGCCTCGGCAGAAATACCGCCATCAGCAGCAGAACCAGCACCAGCTTCAGCACGCTTCCCCCTTGTCTTGGCAACCACTGGCGACCAGACCACCCGGGACCTCAGCCTCCTCCCCCTCGATTCCTCCACCGCAAAAGTCACCTTCTTCCCCTCGCCAGCATCTCCGACCGAACGCTTCAGACATCCCTTCCTCGCCGCCACTTCGACCACCTCTTCCTCCTCCGCATCAGCGCCCCCCTGTAAAAATCAAACAAGCAAAACCTAACAGCGTTAAACGAAGCAGTACCCCCAACCATTTCCCAAAAACAAATCGAACGCGCCGAGCATTCCCACGAGCACTTGTCGGCGCGGCTCGCACTCGCACGTCGCACGCGGCGGCTACCGAGCAGAGCAGTGAGGATTACTTAGTGTTAGGAGACGCGTTGGTTCCTTACCGAGAGCGCGGCGTCGAGGCGGGCGACGAGGTCGGCGTTGGTGCCGCCGGCGGGGAGGCCGTGGCGCTTGCAGAGCGCCTGCAGGTCCCGCCGCTTCATCCCCGCGAAATCCATCCCCGCACGGCGCCGCGACAACCCCAAACCGAACCGCCTGAGATCACCACGCCCCGGCCATCTCGTCGGCGGGAGGCCTGGGATTCGGCTTCCGTTCCGGTCTCGTCCGTTCGGAACTCGGAGGACGCCGCGACTTTGGGGAGGAGCGTTTGGGGAATTGAACTTGAAGTAGGAATGCGGGTGGGGGAGTGAACGGATCGGTGGGCCGTGGGCGCGTGGCGCCGCCTCGGGTGGGGGGCCGAGGGCTCGTGACGCGCCGGCTGAGCAGTGGGGCCAGGGATCGGGCGAAGGTGAAGTGTGGATTAGGAGGGGAAGCTTGCAGCGGAAGGAGGCGGTGAGTTTTGAATTTTTGCCGTCTTGGGCCTTCCCGCTCCCGCCCGGTGTGGACGTGTGGTGGCCGGTGGGGCGGGCGCTGGGAGGGTAGGATAGGAACGGAAGGGAGGCGGAGCTGTTCCACTGGTACGTGGGGCCTTGAATCGGAGCGGGGAAGTCGGGCCCACGTGTCATTGTGCTACTCTATTTGGTGATTGCGATATCCTGCCACATGCCACCCGTACCGCTTTCTGGTGTGAGAAGATAAGCTACTGACAGGTGGGCTCCCTCCTACCTCTATTTCAAATTTTGACCAAATTATACAATAACTATTACTATTTATGATGCCAAACAATTATCTTAGATTTATTATGATATATTTTCATATGTAGATACTTAGAGTTTTTAATAATATTTTCTATAGTCTTAATCAAACATAAAAAAAGATTAATTTAGTCTAAAAACTGTGTCAGTCTATTTATATTACAAAATGTATTTNCATAATGATACTATTTTGTTGCAATAGATTATACATCTCTACTCCTAAAACGTTTGGACTTCGTCACTTTTTTTGTGCGACAATCGTTTTGTCCTCCGACTTTCGTCCTCCGACTTTCGTCCTTCGGCGCCGCACCCCC
>JAZFNS010020001.1:122548884-122559763 GCA_037127165.1 Alloteropsis angusta | reverse complement strand
AACTTGAAATAGTTTGACTCTCCAAGACTCTTGGAATGACTTATAATTTGGAACGGAGGGAGTATGTGACATGTGGTTTGAAGGGTTGCAAATTCAAAACTAACGGCGATTTGGCAACGATATGTTTACAAGATCACAAGTAGAAAGAAATTTGGTAGTTGTCGGTGAAGTAAAAGTTCAATGCCGGTCCCACTTCAAAAACAAAAGAAGGGAATTGGATTCCTCCCTCTCAAGTCTAAAGAGAGGTCCTTGGATTGCAGTGTACGTTGGGCAGCTGCCAACTGCCATTGCCCCATCCATCCTAACGCGCTTGCATATGCCCTGCCACTCAGTACAGTGTCCTTGGAATCGGGCCGTCTAGACGCTTTCAAGCTTCTGATATTAATTAACAGGTAGCAATACGTATCCCTCTCCGGTCCTTTTCGGCAACAGTTCGCAGCACGTTATAATATCTGACGTAAAGCATCAGTCAAAAGTCAAATCTAATCTCCATGGATGATTATGCAGATATAAGAATGTGTAGTCCAACCAATTTGTGATGTAACTGATCAGTTCACTTAAATTCGGGGTAACTAAGGCCTACCCAACCAAGGTCAAGAAGGTACAACCGGCATTTGAGGCGGGTGAAAGAATGATTCAAACAGCAGTGGAATCATAGGCTCCAAGCAGTCAAAACCTGTAAACCTCCTCTAATATTCAAGTAAAGGTGTCATCGTGGTCTTCTTGCAATGACTCCATTCACAAGAAGTGATGCTCAGCACCAAATGAAATGGTGTATGCACAAATCCGGCATTGGAGTATTAAGAGGTCCAAGGATGAAAAACAGAGCACACGGTTCTTCCTATAGGGAAAGAACAAAAAGTGAGACTTGCAGAAAAAGTTTAGCCATGCATGTAAATGTCTAAAAAATACATAATAAATGCTTCTGCAGTTATGTTGCCATAAGCATCATGCAACCCACCTCAATGGTCTGAGTTCAGCAGATCTTTCAGCTCGTCAGCAATCACCTGATAGCAGAATTTGTATTGTTGCTGAAAAGTAAAATACATATACTATTAATAATTTGTAGATATACAAAATACACTGCACCGTGCATGTAAATGAGCTTGTAGGATTAAGGCTAGAAACTAAAAAAAGTGAAAATCTTAATGCAGTTTAAGTTACCAACGAAACACCAACAGTGCAGTTGACACAAGCTCAACCAAACACTACGGGACAGATACAAATTTACCAATTTATCCAGTAGACTTTTCTAATCAATTTTCTAATGGAAATTACTTCTCACAATTCTCTATCCACAAAACTGGATGTGTAAGATGACAAAATACAAGTTAAAACTATATGCATAATTTTACTTCCAAATTGTAGAACATCACCATTCACTTGTACTATAGCAAAAAAAAAGCTATCTAAAATACCAACAAACTATTTGGTAATGTGAGAGAAACACTTGGTAGTGAGGCCCAGTTTCATGAGCTCAAACTGTTGCTGGCTGTGAGTAAAAGAATCACAAGCAAGTTAAGGTAGGCTATAGATGGACCATTCCCGCTCAACACAGTTTGAACTGCAAAGAGCCACCAATAAACAGGGGTTCCGATTCCAAAGCTGGATGAATGACTGAATGTGACAAAACATCATTCGGAATGTGCGGAATAGTGTACAAGTAAAGAGAAAAAACAGAGACTACCTCAGTTTGGACCATTCCAGGTCGTTGGGATCTGAAATTCTTTACAGTTTCAACAAGATCATATGACTTTTTGTCGCCAAGGAGGATTCTGTCAATTGTAGCATGGATGGTGATGTAAGTACCAGTTCTTCCAATACCTGCACTGCAGAAAAACATGGCAACAGTGTTAAGGGAATAAAAGGCATGCACAGGTTGACATGGCATTGATNGTGAAACAAACCTGCAATGTACAACTATAGGATGTTCTGTTGGAATGTGATGTAGTCGCTTCCAGATTTGTCGTACAGCATCAGTATTGGTTGGCACACCATGGTCAGGCCAATTAGGATATTCTATATGGAGTACAGAATGAGCCTTGCCTGACTATATTATGAAATTAGTGATCAGATAGCTTTCATCATGAAATGGCTATAAACGTATTAGNGCTAGTAAGCAATACAGGATTGATTATACCATGGAAAATACAATATGTATAAACATCAAAAAGAGATGATGGTGAATGATCACATCCGTTTTGTCACATGAGACATAAATGAGACCTTCAGTATCACAAAATTTAATCATTTATTAAACAATTCACTAAACAATCTTATGGCAAATTCGTTAATAACTGAAATTATTACAAACATTGAATTCATAAATAATAAGAAAGAATGCACAATCATCTAGGAGATGCAATACAACAGAACTCAACATCACCACTGACCTAAGAGAGAACATGTGTACTAAGTCTCTGAAGAAATGTGATTCGGTTTTCAAGACACCTAACAGATTGGACAAACTGACATTCATGTATGAATTTTCATAAATAAGAAAGGTCATTAATGACAGGAGGAAAAAAAATGAAGCAATGCATACATAAATGCCTTTCAAGTTTCTTTACCTCCTTCTTTTGCACCTGCACACTGCGCAACCATAATTGGTGGTTATCTGTTCTTGTCTTCGTAATCTTAACATAATATTTTCCATATGCTCCTTGCCCATCGTGGAGTGGGAGATACCTATCACACTGTCATTATTTACACATAATTTCATCAACATGCATTTACCAGAGGAAATGTTTATTTTCAAAGCATATAGCACAGTGAAAATCAGTAGATCTTCCTACAGTTCAAAAAACAGCATCATTAGCCAGCGATCTCCGAATACATTCACAAAGTCAAACCCAAGAAGGGTGCATTGAACAAGACTAACAATCAAGATAGGTAAAGACAAAACCCACATAAAGAGCATAGTGAAGTTTCATAAAAAAAAACTCCCATATCAGTTTAGCCATTTTTCTCCCAAAAAAAATACATGAAACATAACTGCGTGTACCACCAACAACCTACTAGGTCTACATAATATCTGCTCAACAGTAAAGCCAGTGTAGAAAAGTTTACTTTTTTTCCATTTCTCCATCAAATGACCTATGGCACACTGCTTGACTAAAAGCATAAAAAAATAACTAGAACCCTTATGCCACTTAGATTCACTCTTTTATGAGTTTTAAATGCATATAATAGAATCTGGATCACCGAAAAAATTAAGCTTCATTTAAATTTCTTAGTGTTATTTTATTTTGAACAAAGAATTTCAAAAAATTCCATCACTAAAAGAAGAGATATGTCTAAAAGTAGTAAAGTTTTTACCACAGAAACTGGTTACAGCACAACTTAAGCTCAGACTTGCTCAAAAACTTAAGGTCAGGAAAACAAGGTCTCGAAAGATAAAAGAACAGCTCAGGAGACGAAACAGATAGAAGAAAAGCAAAACAAATATGTCATATTCTAACAAATGAATTCTAAATTTGCATATGTTTCATCACAAATATGTCATATCCTACAGCTGAAAGTACACCATCATTACCCATTACAATACGAATACATTGACAAAGCCAAATCCAAGAGGGGTGTCATGGAACAAGACTGACATTCAAGATAGGTAAATACAAAACCCACATAAAGAGCACATGGAAGCTTCATAAAGATACCCTCATCAATTTCAGCCATCCTTAGTTGCCTGTACCACCACCGACTTACAGGGGTCTACATGATGTCTACGGAATAGCAAACCCAATGTACAAGTGGTTTTCTTCGCATATGTATTTATTTTATATTTGAACAAGGAATTTCTCGAAATTCCATCACTAAAAGAAGCTTGTCTAAAAGTACACCAGGAACTGGTTATAACATAACCTAAGCTCCAAGAAAACATGTTCTCCAAAGAACAGCACAATTCAGGAGACCAAACTGAAAGGAAAAAAAAAGGCAAAATAAACATGTCATATTCTTGGAAATGAATTCTACATTTGCGTAGTTTTTCATCACATAGTTTGCTATATTTCGAGGAGATTTTATGATGATATCTCACATACATGCCATGGTCTGATAATATTCTTAGTTATGGTAGCGGAATATTGTTAGTTGCAGCGCAGCCAGCGCTTATGTTTGTAATGAAATTTCCGTGCTTATGCTGGATTTGAAGTTCATAACAAGGCTTCTAACACACTTAAATTTGGGTATGCATACTTCACCTCCCTGTTCATAAATACATTGAGTGCATGAGGTTATACACTTAATGATGCCAGCATAATAGATTTCATCTGTTCATCATCTCAATAAATGGAAGTTGTTGAGGCCATTTAATGCAAGAACAAACCTTAAAACCGTCGAATTGAGTGACCATGACAATCGCAGGGCACTGATATTCGTAGACCATTTCCCAAAAATCCTCAAATGTATTCACTAGGGGACCTTGAGTAGAAATAAATGTTGCAACTCTGTTGTCCTCAGTTGCCTGCAGGTTCATACATGACTTAAGTTTCTGAATTATCCCAAACAAGATTCAGAAAGGCAATAGAAAGGAGATGCATAGAAAAATGGATACAGAAACTTTACCCTTATAAAGTTTGCATTGATGTAATCATTGTTTGAAGTCTTACTGGTTGTCGAGGGGTTGAGCTGTACCCTGGTATCATCAACTAGAGAGAAACAAGGAGTCAAACTCAAATTCCCAATGCTTTAAATCAAAGGTATCTTGCTAGGTGCACATCAATAAGAATCACCACAAGCATAGGTAGAAAACCTCACATGGTAAGACATTAGTATAGCGGTTCTTTTCACTATTAACAGGATAAAGAGCCACAGTAATCTTTTTCGTCAGTCCCATGTCCTGAAAAATTGACCATAGAGCATGAAATACATTGAAAGTATTACTTCAATCATGGCTATAAACATGCAAAGTTCTACTAAAATGTCCTTGCATACAAGGAGGTCTCTGTAGACCATAGTAAGAGACTAAGAGGAAGATATAAAATGTCCTTAAATCATGTCATCTTGATAAATCTGCAACATTCTATAGCTTACAGCCAAACATTTTCCATAAATGAAAGTCCACGCAAAATTTTACTTGTTCTAATATCACATCAGCACATCAGCTGCCAACGCTTCACTCCAAAGAAATCTAACACCAGTGCTTTGCTCCAAAGCAATACATCACTAAGAAAACTAATACCTAGATTTATGAAAGAAAAAAGCACATATGAACGTATTTCTGAAGTGCACACTGCACGGATGTTAGTCCGATCCAATTACAATTCATCAGCAGTGTCACAGCAGCAATTTCTGGTGAGAAGGATTAATCATTCTAATAACGCATTCCTAAGGTCCAAAGACGAAGCTAACGCAAACAGACGAAATTACAGCATAATAATGCAACAGATTAACAGTCAACTGCCGATTAATTCGCTAGATTACGGAGAAGGAAACGACAGTAGGTGACCAACCCAAACTAATCCTACAAGGCCTAGGTTAGACTATTGCAGCGACAAGCCGACAACTCCCGACATGAGGCACAAACGAACAAACAATCGTCCATACCGAGAGGCTTCCGAACTCTTCTGACAAGTGATCCGGCCTCTTCCTCTTCTCCTCGAAGTACGCGAGCGCCTCCCTACAGTGCCCGGCCTGGCCAGGCGTCAGCTCCGGCCGCGGCGGCGGGTCGGCATCGACGTCGAAGGGGTCGAACGCGGCGCCGGGAGCTGGGGCCCGGGAGGAGGACCCGGGCTCCCACTGCGGCGGCGATCGGCGGGCCAGGCTGGCGGCGGCCCTCACCTTGGCACGGAGGCCGCCGCCGCCAGCGCCGGCCCGAGAAGCCACCGCGTTCCCCGTGGCTGCTTCGGAGGTAGAGCGGGGTGGGCCGGTGGTAGCGATTCGAGAAGGAGGCGGACGCCGCCCGAAGGTTCGTCGGAGATGTCGCCGTTGGTGGTGTGTGTGGCGGGGAGCCGGGGACGGTGGAGGGGGGTTATATTGTATCAATAATAAGCAGAAATCGAGGGGGTAATTAGTGAAATTATTTTCGTGCTGTGCACCGTATGGGCTTAATTGATGGTCGGCCCACGGCAAGTCAAGTGCTCCAAAGCAGGTACAAGAGGCCCAGCAGCCCTCCTTTTATTCAGCCCAGAAGTCGTAGAACAGTGGGTCTTGGTTTTCAATCTTTAAACAGGTCCATCTCACAAAGTAAGAGTATTGTTTGAACTTTAGGATGTTTGCTCGAAATTAATGCAATAATATAACATCTAACCTGGAAATTCTATTTATTTTAAACTATTATAAATCCAACACTTTGAAGGCCCTAGTTCATTATTTCTAGTCCAACATTTTCTAGGATAGTTGATTGTGAAAAAGATTTTGTGAAAAATGAATAAATTTTTTAGAATGCTGTTTTTTAAATATGTTAAACTATAAATAAAAAATGAATATTTCAAAAATAGTAAGAAGGCATAAATCATATAAAGTTTAAACACAACAATTTGAAGGAAACAAACAAAGAACAATGGGAAAACAAACAAACAAACTTGGTTTACCTCTTCCAGTGTAGATTTTTCCACACTTTTCTAAATACTCCATATGTTTCAAATTGCAAGTCATTTTGGCTTTTCAAGATACATTTATATTTTCTATGTATCTGTACAAGATGAGCATCAATTAGTAGCAACCATATATATACATGTCATTCCAATTTAATGAGGCTTGACTCACCATTGGCCATTAAATTTTCAATATATTCTTTTCTTCCTACCATATTAAAACAAAAGCACAATATCTTATAACTAGAATGTGTCTGGCGACTAGTATAAAGACAATCTAGGAGTGGGACTTCATTGAGAAACCAGCCAATAGGGTATACTTGGACCATTCAAAGTGATACTTGATTTCAGATTCTTTTGATAATAATATTTACTTGAAGACTTCTTTAAAGCCTCAATATTAATCTTCTAGAATCCTTTTGCATCCTCCACGTAATTTCTTACGAAACAAGATAGCAGAAAAGATAAATCTTGTAAATTCCAAAATAAATCTGAAATATTCGGCCATCGATTTGATAGACTCTACCATAATAGCTATCATATCAATTCCATTTTCTAAATAACACCTTACCTTTGTCATTATGAAAATATTCTAAAAGAATCCACTAATCCAAATATAAAATATCCATCTTTGCCGTTATGAAAAATTCTAAAGTAACCCCCTAAATCTAAGTAATTTTTTACACACATGTGGCATTATAAAAAATTGCCTCACTTAATCCAATCTTCAATTAAAATTACCACATACTATTATAAAACACAGTCGTTTAGTGTAAACCCCTGAACTTGCTTCTAAATTATCCACTTAAAGTTTGCATTTAAATTGATTTTTTTGGTAAATAAAAATAGTTCCAAAGTATATATGTGTGTGCATGCGCACCATTGTTAATATTGAATAAACTAAAATGTATAAAAAACAACGAGCAACTATATTTCCTCCATTCTGAAATGTACTATGTTTTTTTAGACGACAAATATACTATGTGTAGGACAAGCGAATTGGTTCCTTTTTGAACTAATGAGCTTCTTGTCATATACTGTATTTAAGTAGAAGGTAGTAGCTTATAGAAATGAACCAGCAAAATGTGTACATGTCGACACTCATGCATCAATACATCATCTCCATGACTACGAAGGGAGATGACATCACCTCTCCGATTAAGTCTACGAGTGTGCATGCCTTCACGCGCAACATTTGGAATGCAATCAATCACGATGCATGATGCGGAGATGTGAACGCAAAGATGCCGAGTACAGATAAAAACAGCACAAGTATTAGGAACACGTAAAATTGAGTGTCAACGTGTGTATTCATGACGCAATATGTTGATATATAATTCCTACGCAGCTAGCGTTACCTATCGTTGAGAGTTGAGTCAATCCATGTAGAGCTATTCAACCGTGTTGTAACAAGAAAAGTAAGAAGAGGTCAGTGACTCAGCGTATGTAAGCATGACAATAATATGTATATTATCCCTAGACACGACTGATATAGGTCATAGGAGCATCATCTTACCGTAATCAAAACGGTAATAGTATTGTCCCGCCACCAGTTTAATGTGAACATATGTAGATTCTATTTTGAAAGGAAAACTGTGAGGGAGTCTCCCACACTTCATTTTGATTACAAGATACTTGCAGGAAAGAAAATTTATGGGTTACTAGATTACAAGACAGAGTTTGAGTCAGTGAATTAACAAATCAAATCAAATGCCTATGATCCTCTGTAAAATGAATTGTGAAGCAGGACTTGATTCTTGGATCTCCTGACGGACCTGACCCAAAGATGGTGTGGGTCGGTCGTGCCTTATCAAAGATAGTTTCAAAAACATTGAGATTATGTGCTATATATGTTATAAGCGTCATTCACACATCTGAAAGGCATCATCAGCTGCTGTGCTAATCCACAGTTTTTACCATTTGTTTGAGTTGAGCTGAATTTCTCTTGTCTTGATCTCAAGAACATTAATTGTATATGCGTATCTATCTACAAGCCGAAGCAAAGAAGAAGATTGAAGAGCACGCACTGCAGCACTAGTCGTGAGAACAAACGCATCATAGAAATGTATGTCCACGTCATGCATGCAGGCATGCAGCTACTTGGATTTTTATGGGAAATGGTAGGTGGCGGTCGGCTTCGAGATCAACACCACCATACAATAAATATAGTTCGTTAAGCTATTGCTAAATGCCCAAAGTAGTTGTTGGAACCTGAAAGCAGTAGCAGAGACATACGTCCTAGTATAGAAATGTTAGTATGTTAATTATGGGCATATCTTAATATCTTATACCACTAACATATAGTAAGAGTTAACTAATGAAAGAGTTATATAAAGACAACCATATTAGCCGCCAGTACGTTAGAAAATTCAGCAAGGTGGTCATTTTTTATTCATGCATTGGAAAGTTGGAAACTATTTCCATTGTTTTGCGCCTTTCGTCCCTCCAAAGACTACTACAATTTTATCCGCATAAAAAGGCTACTACAATTTGGAAAATACTTCCAAGACATAGTGATTAAGCTAGGGCAGGTAAAGGGCTCCCAACTAAAGACCTATGTCAACTATTCTTAAAATGTTGATGACTAAATATATCCATGGAGTGCAAATTCTAACGACAAAGCATCTTAATTTGAGGCTCCCTGCTGACATAGGCACATGACCATATGCAGAAAAAAAACTTCGATAAGGAGTTTCCACTATTTCCATTTAAAAAAAAAAACCAAAAGCACAGGGTAGGTGGTTTGTTTCTTTCTTCATAGCAATAAGGAGTTAGGAGTAGAATGCAAGAATTCTATATGAAAAGATTTTATTGCTAGCTAGGATTGCAAGAACGTTCTAATTCTGGACAGAATCAAGAAAATATCCATGTATATAACGACAAAAAGGATAGTGAAATTACCGTGGCCACTAGTTCTCCATCCCAAATTTATTTACTTGTTTCTTTGGTTTATAAACTAATTAATAGTATGTCACTATAATTGTATTGCTTAATTGGGTCAAATTTATAAAGGCATTAATACTTCAAACATGACCAAAAAAATGCTAATACGGAAATCAAGGGTACCCGTTGTAAAATAAAAAGGATGACCTAACACATATATCTAAAAAAATCTTGACAGAAGATAAAAGAATCTGCTCAGCACTGATTGTCCAGTGTAATAGATTATATATTTATGCAAAACAATAAATCATATGTTGTATATGAAAATATTTTCTGAAACATATCCATGAGAATTTGTCTCTGAAAGCTGACTATTTTTCTGAGGAAAGAGCTAGAAAACTTTGAAAGTTGATGTCAAAAATGTTGTCCAAAAGAACATTATTGCATGAGTGACGTTAGACTAACAACAACGGATACCTAACACGAGCCAACCATCTAAGCCTAGAAAAAGAAAATAATAAAAGAGAAATGAGCTTTGGATGCATATAGGAACCAGATTACCAGAGCAGAATATATTAGCCGAGCTTGAGAAGCACACCTACCCTCCAAATCCATCACTAGGGCTGCCATTACCTACTCGGTCAAATGTCTAGGATCGATCCGGGTTTGTGGGCCCCTTTTCTCTCTTCTCCACATATAAACGGCCCCACTCTCTCGAGATCTCTCTTGTCACACCACTCGATCAGACGATCACCACCTCCAGGTTTATCACTCGGTGCGGCGATCGATCGAGAGGAAACGACAGGGCAAGAGGCCGGCATGGGGAGGTCGCCGTGCTGCGAGAAGGCGCACACGAACAAGGGCGCCTGGACCAAGGAGGAAGACCAGCGGCTCGTCGCCTACATCAGGGCCAATGGCGAGGGTTGCTGGAGGTCGCTCCCCAAGGCGGCGGGGCTGCTGCGCTGCGGCAAGAGCTGCCGGCTCCGGTGGATCAACTACCTGCGACCCGACCTCAAGCGCGGCAACTTCACCCACGAGGAAGACGACCTCATCATCAAGCTCCACCAGACCCTCGGAAACAAGTAAAGATCTATCTCAGAGAGTGAATTAGCTTTCTGTTTCTATATATTGGGTCGTTCTTGATTCTTGATTCTTATGGCGAATACATTCCAATTCAACACAGGTGGTCTGTGATCGCCANNACGAGATCAAGAACTACTGGAACACGCACATCAAGCGCAAGCTCCTCGCCCGCGGCATCGACCCGAAGACGCACAGTCCCCTCAGCCTCAGCGTCCCCACTGCCGCCGAACCAAGCAGCCATCGTCAGGACCACCTAGCAGCAGCTCGGCCCAGCTGCTCGCCAGACACCAGCGGCGCCTGCCACAGCAGCGACGACGATGACGGCGCGTCCACGCCGCACCACGGCGGCATCGATCTCAACCTGTCCATAAGCCCGC
>JAZFNS010020001.1:121324645-121335837 GCA_037127165.1 Alloteropsis angusta | reverse complement strand
GGCCGGCTCGTCGCGGCGCCGCCATTGCTGACGGCGACGTCGGCCATCACCCATCGGCGGCGGCGGGGGAGGCCCAGCCTCCCTGGCAGTGGCATCGAACGGTGCCACGGCAATGGTGATGGGGTACTGCAGCGTACTCGGGGAAGCGGCTGCGGAAGAAGGCTCGACGATCTCCAGCACCATCTCCGGCGGGATGAGATCAGGGGCATGAGACCAAGTCTTGAGGCGCAGAACGTCCCGGCGATCAGCAGCATCCGGGTGCATCCCCTCGATCCAGCAGAAGTCGTTGAGAAGGGCCTCCGCTGTTGGCAGCTCCCATGCGTGGGCGGGTATCCCCCGTATCTCCACTTCCACTGCCGTCGGCAGAGCGCCCGCGGAGGAGTACAGGAGTCTCGACCACTTCATCACATGGAATCGAAGGGAGGGGGTAATGAATGGGCGACCTCCATTGTACACCAACTCCAGCAGATCATCGCTCGGCAAGATCAGCAGATAGCTGGACTGCCCTAGGCGACGTAGGACAAGACGAGCTTCCACGATCTCAAACCGCATGGCGATGGCGTTGCGCACCTGCTCAGACAAGTCTCCGGGCAGGTCGGCCGGCACAGTGAGAACCAGTGCCCGCGCCAGACCTTCCTCCCGTCGAACCATGGCTTCCGAACGATCAAGAATCCGGCGAGGTTTGATAGGGCATGCACCCGTAGAGGTGGTGCGTTCCTCATCACCGGTGCAGTCTTGGCAGGGGCTTCCTGGGGCGTCCTCCGCAGCGCCCGGGTCATTGGAGACCCGTCCACGCCGCGGATGCCGCCGCCGCTTCCTCTTCGGCGCCGTTACCCCAATGGCCGGAGTGTCCGCCGTGGCCACGGTGGGGCACACCAAGGGTTTGGGCCTCCACACCATCCGACCAGGTGGTGGGGGGTCGAGGTTACGCGACGAGCTCTTCCGCGGGCAGTCCACCAGTCGATGTCCCGAGAGACGGCAACGAAAGCAGCGCGTCGTGGTCCGGCAATCAGCTGCACGGTGGGTCGGCGAAAGGCAGTTAAAACACCTTCCGAAGAGGTCCCGCGGCACAGGACGCCGTGGAGGGCGCTCGCGACGGCGGCGTGCCTTCTGGGTCCGACGGCTTTCGACGGTAATCCAGCCGTCTGCGGGGCGACCGACTGGAGTCTGCTTCTGGCCGCACGACGCCACGGTCGANGGCAGAAGCCTGCAAGACCGCCGCCTTGGCCACACCCATGGGAGCTCCCGCCAGGGACGGAGGTGACAACGGCCTAGCAGCCGCCGGTGAGGGGCCAGCCAGGAGAACCTCCTTGAAGGATGGCCCGCTCCACCCACAAGAGTCGCCGGGAGACTTCGAGGAATCCCTCCACCTCTGTGCTTTGGAGCGTCCCACCGTGCTGCAGGAACGGGAAGGGGTGCTGAAGGCAGCCGAGAGGGCTCCCGACGCCAGGGGAGGGACGGGTAGTTTGGTGGCCGCCGGGGCTGNGGGTAGCCACCGGCGGGAGGCTGGTGGGGGGCTGGAGGGCGCCGGGAGGGGGAGGCATCGTGTCGGTGTCCTATAATGATTTTCCCGAACCAAAATACTGAGTTGTGAACAAAGTGCAATTTTTCTGTAAGTGACTGGTAAATACCTACCATTCTTTATTTTTCTGTGCAATGAAAAAACGATTGAAGCCATGATGCAGTGAATTGCCTCATCTTCCTTGTATCATAATTTCTCTATTTCTTTTGGTATTAAGGAAGCACATCCAGAATCTAACAAAAGAGTGCCTGCAATAGTTGATGCTCTCGAGAAATTGGAGCTTAGTCCCAAGGTACGTCAGCAATACTACTCTGAACGTTAACAATTTGAAGAGCTTTATCTTACTGCACATTACCCTCTTTTGATTTACATTCAGTTTAAACTCATGCTAAAAAATTAAATCATATAAATGAATAGGAATAACCTTCCGTTCCTCCATAAAATGCGAAACTGCTCTAGATAATGCTTATAATATATTCTCAGTGAAATCACATTTTTTATTTTGTTCTGGTGATCAACTATTGAGGGCATTGTCTTACCCTCTTTATCTCTATTTTTTTAACAGATAACTTTTCATTCTTCAGTTAAAATTCACGACATTTTTTCTTATGGTTCCTGCTTATATCATCTACTTCGTGTTTCGCTCGGAAATGACGGGTATACTTAAGTTACATACCATCTTATTTGTTTTACTTTCAGCACCGTGGTTCACAGGTTCTTGAAATTCAAAATTTCAACCCTGCTTCTATAGATGACGTTGCACGAGTTCATTCAAGATCTTACATAACTGGACTTGAAAAGGTACTTGTCATCAAGCCGCTCTTAGTTACATTTTTATTTTTGAGGAGAATTGGAAGTTTCTTCTCTACTGATGAAAACGTAGCAATAGGATCTATTTACATAATGTGGTACAATCCTTTATTTAGAGAGTTCATGGATGCAGGCTATGAGTACAGCTGCAGATGAAGGTCTGATATTCATTGAAGGAACTGGACCAACATACGCTACACAGACTGTAATGCTCTATGCATGCCCGTTCTTCTTTTTACATCCTATTGATGCTAAATGTACATGCACTTACTATAACACTCTACTTTCACAAGCTATTCTAGGCGACATTGTTGATTTCATCTTAATGAAAATGGTTTTCTGCGGTATTAATTTTGAGTTTGTAGTCATAGATGGTTCCATATTTTATTTGACCTACTATGTGCATGAAATTAGAATCAGTAAAATTTTAGATATAACCTTTTCAGTTGTTCCATTTTTCTTTATGTAGACTTTCCAAGAATCAATTCTATCAGCTGGTGCCGGAATCGCATTGGTTGATTCAGTGGTAACTAATCTTTCTCTCCCTTGACTTTACTGGTGGTTTCAGTATGTTTGTTACTTTATGANTTCAGTAAATTTTCCTTTGTAGTACTGGTTTCCCAAGAAATGTTGCATGTTTCCTAGGTTGCAGCATCAAAGTTAGGTCCTAATCCACCCCTTGGCTTTGCGTTAGTAAGGCCACCAGGACATCATGCTGTTCCTCAAGGTCCCATGGGCTTTTGTGTCTTTGGGAACATTGCAGTGGCAGCTCGGTATGCTCAGCATCAACACGGACTAAAGCGGGTGATGATAATAGACTTTGACGTTCACCACGGCAATGGGACATCCGATGCATTTTATGATNGATCCAGACATCTTCTTCCTCTCAACCCACCAGGTTTCTTACCCCTGTTTTCTGCAACTTTTATTTGCATAACTTGACGCTGGACTTTACCATGAAACAATAAAAAAACCTTTGTTTTCTATGTTTGATTGTTGTAGCTTCGAAGCTATCCTGGGACTGGTAAGATCAACGAAGTCGGTCAGGGCGATGGTGAAGGAACAACGCTCAACCTGCCACTACCTGGTGGTGCAGGCGATTATGCAATGAGGTGTGCTTTTGATGAGGTCATTGCTCCATCCGCCCAGCGATTCAAGCCTGATATAATCCTTGTTTCAGCCGGGTGAGATCCTCCTTCCATACGCTTGAGACCAAACTGTTCCGAACCTGAAAATGCTGAAAATCCTCGTTCTGAGCATACAAACCTGCAGGCACGCCACACACCTTGATCTTAATTTGCTCTATTCTAATCAGAACTCATTCATGCCTTTTCCAGGTACGACGCGCATGCACTGGACCCCCTGGCCGGCCTGCAGTTCACAACGGGCACGTTCTACATGTTGGCGTCGAGCATCAAGCAGCTGGCAAAGGAGCTCTGCGGCGGCCGCTGCATCTTCTTCCTGGAGGGTGGGTACAACCTGCAGTCTCTCTCCAGCTCCGTCGCAGACACATTCCGTGCATTCCTCGATGAGCCCAGCCTCGCAGAGCAGTTCGACGATCCGGCTATGCTTTTTGAAGAGCCGACTCGGAAGATCAAAGAGGCGATTGAGAAGGCCAAGAGCATCCACTCGCTCTAAGGCTAACTCCTAAGTTTGAACTAGTGCTGGATCCAGTATGCTGCAGAAGTGCAGGAGCATGTGTCAATTTCAGGCTCCAGTACTTTGAACTTGGATTTGGTCCGGTCATTTTCACTTGGTTCATTGTTGTGAAACATGAGGTGACCATTATTATATATTCAGGAGTATAATAGATTCATAGTATACCAGTTGTATATATTGGACAGTTGGGCACATATGTGTATTTATATATCATGGAACTATAGATGATATATATGTAACATAAATATCTGTTTCAGAAGTTGTGAATTGAGCCTAACACAGACATTTTTGGCTCCTTTCTCGTAATATACTCTGAGACTGTTTTAGGATGTGCGCGATGTAAGGGGTATCAAACATTGATATATGGATACGTTTTGGTGCAGAAAATTTCCATTTTCAGTGCTGGTTTCGCAATAAATTTGGCTTTACCTTAGTAAGGCCACCTGGAGTATTTGGGAACTCATCGGGGGAATGTCAGCATCAACATCCGAAGAATTTTATCATAATAATCCAGGCATCATTCTTCTCCCTCTCAAACTCACCACTCACCAGGCCCTTTTTTCTGTAACTTCTGTTTGCATAACTAGGCGCTGAGCTTCACTACAAATTACCAGAACAAGGCGCTTTGAACTGTTTTTAAATTTAAACATAAGTTTTTTTTTTGAGCGAACCACCACCTTTCATTAGACGAGCGGAGGTACCGAGTTACAAATACCTGCTGGCGGAACTAAGAGCCAGACTTGCCTACCAACTTCAAAATAAACGGAACTTTTGGCTAAACATAAGTAAAAACAAGAAAAATTAAATAGAAGATAAGTGCCACCACTCTTGTTTTTCAGCCCAATAGGCTGGCCCAGCAGTCCACCACAGCCCATCTCTGGCCCAGAAGAGGGAGCCCCAACCCCTCTCGCCGCTCTCTCCTCCTCGTCAACACCGAAGGAGAAATTCGCTGAACCCTAGCCGCCGGCCGCCGCCTTGACCGTGGGACGAGGGCACCGGTGGACGAGCCAGCGGCCACGGCCACGGAGGTAGGCGAGCCCAATACATCCCTTGCTTCCGCTCGCGCAGCCGCCTCCCTTCCGCTCGCCTCGCTTCCCCTCGGTTCCCTTCCGGTCGCAGCAGGCCGCCGCCCCTCCCGCTGCAGCAGGCCAGGGCGGCAACTGCTCCTCCAGGGCGGCAGCCTCGCTTCCCCTCGGTTCCCTTCCGCTCGCAGGCCAGGCGGTGCTCCTCCAGGGCGGCAGCTGCAGCAGGACCAGCAGCATTTCAGTACAGAAAGGAAACGATCAAGGCACGGAAGAATTTACCAGGACCCGTAGATCGCAATAAAGGTTGATTATGCTATGATTTCTCAAACAGTTGTACTACATGCTGCATAATTACTTATTTAGGCCATTGTATTATTTTGGAGATATGAAAAGTGGCTGTACTAACCTGGTAGTAATGGCAATTATGTACTGTACTAATTAAATTCTAGTGAACTTTCTAATGTCTAAACTAGTGCAATTATTGTACTCAGCGTTTTTTAGCTGCATAACAAAAGTATTTTTAGCTTAGGGGTATACATGTCATTATACATTTGGCACAGACAATGTAACAACAGAAAATCAGGTTGCCAAACTCTCAGCTTCTCCTGTCAACGGATTCCATAGACAGCAGATTTTGACAGCAGCTAGATTTTCAAATAATCGCAGATTTTCATACCGATTAGATGCCAGCAGTGGCGGAGGCAGCCAGGGGGGCTTGGGGGGCTCCAGCCTCCCCCTACTGCTGCAATTTCCATTAAAAATTAAGAAAGTTTGGAGAAAAAATTATGGAAGAATAGGAGAATAGATAGAGAATGGTAGAGAAAGAGGAAAGAAGAAAAATCAGCCCCCTCTACAAATCAACTCTAGATCCGCCCCTGGATGCCAGCAAATCTAGTTTCAGTTAATTTGCTCCTTGGCTGCTGTAACCGGCATGTCAATGGACATTATGTTACTTGTAAACTCCGATTTTGTAGTATATAGTGCCCACTTTAGGGCTTGATATGAAGAGGCGACCGTGTTACCTACTCGCATATCTGAAGAAGTAACTCAATCTCATTTCAGGGTTTAGAGGCGCATGATGTCTTCAGAGGAGCTGAGGACAAGCTTCTCAGATTTGGTGGTTAGTTCGTCAAACCGGACAGAGGGTCAAACTAATTCTTTGGGTGATTCGTCGTCCGAGGGGGCCCTGCAAGTCACTTGTTTCACAGAGGACCTTCATGATGTCACGCTTCATTTTCAGATAGTGAGGCTCTCTAAACAGGTAAACAAGGTTTCTTGGCTCCCATCAAAGTGCCAAACTGAAAGTTTGGTGATTCCACGATTTATCACAAATTCATTGTTATGATAAAAGTTGCTTATGCTACTTCTAATGATAGACTTTAATGCTGCTTATTGTCCTGCTTGACTCTGTACTTCCAATTGGTAAAAAAAAAACTGAACCATATCGTGTTGTGACCTGAAAGCATGCTAATTTTATTATTGGGCACATCCATGTTGTCGTAATGAGCTAAGGTTTTTCACAGTGTCATGTCACAATTAGCATGGACCAGGTAGTTCTGAGAAAATTATGTAGCACATTGAGACCCCATTCATTTAATATTTGGAACTGAGTTTGCTTATTCTGTCCATTACCACAACTCTGGTCAATCCATACTGCCAAGTGTAACACAAAAAGGGGAAGTGTTTATATATAAGCCAGAAAAAGAAAGGTTCCCCTGGAATAAAAGTGTGAATGGTATTACTATTAGTTGCTTTTTTCATTTGCTCTGTATTAGTTAGCCATCTGGGTCAAAGGAAGTTGTCATACCCGGTGTCCATCTAGTGTCATTTAGAAAATCAAGTAAGCTTGAGTCCTGAAGTTACAAGTGTATCCTGTATGTCTCTTCATATGTCATGAAAGCATGGCACTCTTTAAGTGTTTACATGAAAGCATGGCACTCTTAAGTGTTTGGCTGTTCCGCATTATCACTTTGAGCAAAGCTTGAAGTGTTTATTCATTTCCATGGTTATGATAGGAGAAATGCTTTAAACCACTTGTAATGGTTGGGTCAAAGCTGTCAATCTGCCTGCACAAAACTTGATCTGTTGTTTTACTCTCTACACTCAGAATATTTTAGATGTATATTGGTTTCAATCCTCTCAGCTTGTTTGCAATATGAATATAAGATGCCTCACATGCTCAATTGATATCTATAGAATCGTTATGTGAGTGATCATATCTGAGATTTCTTTTTTATGCAGATCTATGTGTGGGTGGGATGCAACACAGCAAAATTTGGCCATTTATATGCTGCTGCTACCACTAGGCCGGTAAGCAGTAATCGTTACCTTCTTAGAAGGTGATGTTTAGTTATTTTGTTTTGTCATATTTTGCAGTGTTGCCTCATGAAAACTGGTGTTTGTTATTTCTGTTGTCATTTTCACCACCTTGTCTTCTGGTGGCCCTTGCAGGATAACAGAGCAAGCGTCACCTCTGTACTAGGAGGAACATCTGACAACACCGGATCAGGCATGGCCCGCCGTCTAGGTACTGTTTCTGTTGGCAGTTAACCAAGTGTCAGCATTCATGGTAGCTTATTAACAATATGAAACTTTGCATCCGCTCATGTTTCAGTGCTGAAGACTGGTCTGAATATAGTCCTGGCATGTAACATCCCAAAAGACAGCCCCATGCTCGAGGTACTCACAGGCGTGTGCTCAGCTCTGCATAGAAGTATTATCTGAAGTTGCATATCTGACGCTCACTGTGGTTCATGTTTTCAGGCTGCCGCGGAGAGGAAGCTGGTGGAGAGGCTGAAAGGTTTGGGCTACATCAGACCCACAGCTGGGGAGGCTAACACTTCCACTGCAAATTGATGGGTGATTTGATCTAGCAAGCTTTTGGTCCAAGTGCAGTTTAACCATTGGACGCAGGATTGAGGCTCGAGATTTTTGCTGGGCTCAATGGATCAGGGACCTGTGTACTGTCATGTGGTAACAAAGAAAATCTGAATTACAGTAATGACATCCTGTGACGTACATGGATGCTCTGGAGCTGCAATGAATCGAACATGTTGAACTGTACTGTAACTCCAGAATGCAAATCGACCAATCTCTTCCAACATTGAGATCATGTGATGAGCATGACAGTTTGTATTCAGATTGCTCAGCTCCATGCGCTGGGCGGCAACTTTCTATTTACATGTTACATGATTTTTGCGTGTGGAGGGTTGGTGGGCCAACTGTAACCGCATGGTTCATATGGGAATTCATGTTTTTTTTTCTGTCATATCAATATTGCATGGCGAGGTTTATGGTTTTAATTTATAATGGCATATTTGCAACTAGCCCCTGCTGGTCGACCCTAACTTTTGCATCACCTTGATAACTACCACCTGTTTCATACCCCTGCCGTTCCTTTATCCCTTTGCCCATCCATGAAGCGCTCCTCGACGCCGATCAGGCGATCCATCCAGTGAGGCAGTGACTCGTCTGTCCGTCCTTGCGTTGGACCATGGACATGGAGATAAGGAGTTGGCAAAGAACGACACGTGAGCATGTCCCGCTTTGTCACCAGTCTCTCTCTAGTCTGGGCCCTGTTGCATTATGGACAGGTGGTGGCCCAGTCCTGTAACCGCATCGGGCCCACACGTCAGTCACAGAAGCTTCCAGACGTCCGGTAGGAGCTCAAAATGCAAAGCCTAAAGGTGCCCAAGCACGCAGCGTGGTGAATGAATGTTACACAACACCCTCTCAATTCATCAAACCAATCAACCAACTTCGAAACATCATGGTGGACCAAATGAAAACTCTTATCCTGACCCAACATTTTTCTGGATCCTGTCAACAATTTCTCAACATTATCTGAAACCTGCCAACAAGTGGCGCATAAAAGAAAGTTAGCTTAACAATACATGTGACCGCTAGATAAGGATCACGATTTAGTTGCGCACATTCCTCGCAGGAAAAAAAAACAGTTGTGCACAACCAAAATGGATTCTTGACACACCGCGTGTTATAAATGTGGCCGAAGTTATTATTTTCCAAAATAAATTTCCGAGATCAACTAATGACAAAATCTTTTTTTTACTATTATTCTGTTAATTTGTTTCTATTCTTAGTGGAACATGAAGACCAATTTTGTCTGCAAGAAAAAAGCAAGAAGAATAATTTTCGATCTGGTTGGAAAAAATACAAGTGATTTCTATTTACTGCCCTTTTCCTTTGCTCTCTGTAATTCCTAGTATGAACAGCGCATGGTTAATTCATGAATCATGGGCTGTCACCCGGTCCCTCTCCTGCCTAAGAAAAAACCTACCGGGGATCGATGAAGCTCGTGACGTCGCTCTCTGTCACCACTCCCGCCCATGCTCCTCTGCCCCGGGCCCCACGCGCCAGCACTCGCCGACATGTGGGCCACACCAGGCCCCCTGTTCGTCGTCGCTCTCGCACCCGAAGCCGTGCCCAGCCCGTCCTCTTCCTCCGTCCATGCTCCCCGCCGCGCTCTCTTCACCCCCGCACACTTATCTTTCCAGCTCAGTGCCACTCCCTCTCTCTCTCTCTATCTCATCTTCCATTGTTCGCTTGCTTGCTTGCTCATGTCGTCTAGCTCTATCCAATTCCAACACGGCCACCTATAAAAAGACATCATCCGCTCGAGCTGAGCTCAGCTGCTACACCTGCCACCATTTGAGGGCATTCCAGGTTCCAGCTTAGCTAGCCAGCTGAGAGATCGAGCACGGCAGGGCCGGGGAGAGCCGACGCTGTCTGACATGGCGGCGGCGCAGTGGCTGGCGAGGGCGTCGTCCCAGCTGGCACGCCGCGCCACGAGGAGGCCGCTCCCGCCCGTTCCTTCGCGCCACGGCGGCGAACTCTCCACCGGCGCATGGCTCTTGGGCTCAGCAGCGCCGCCGCCGACGCCGGTTCTTGGATCGCCTCCACCACCACCCCCGGCGGTGGAGAGAATCGGCCGCAGGGGGTTCTGCTCCGTCCGGCACTTCGCCGGGGAGAGCAGCGCCGCCGCTGCCGAGGAGGAGCCGGAGAACGGGTTCGCCGGCGGTGATCAGGTGGGTCCCCGGTTCCCTGCCCCCCACACGTGCGAGCTAGCGTGTAACCCTGCCTCGTGATTTGGGTATCCTGTCCTGTCTCCTGTAAGATAATTTGTCCCAACTGAATAGATTAGCAAGACAGCAAGCCACCAACGATTCTAAATTAGTTTTGAGTACTCAAATCCCTGTGCCTTGGATACTGATGCCCCTTTCTTGATTAAGCAAAATTGCATGGTCAAGGACGACCATCCTGAATGGGCAGTTTGGTACATCTCATCCAAAAAAACAGATTCACCAATGAAACTAAAATAAGCTTCAGTCTATTTTTGCCTTGTTTTTCTAGATAACTTCACGCTACAGTGTCTCGTTTTATGAACCTGAGCCAACAAAAGCTCCACGAAAAGGGCGCTGGTATGGCACTCCTTATTCATAATTATGCTTTTCAAGTTTTGATAAGGTTTGGTGAGATACAGAAAAACACAAAACAGCATCTTTTCTGCCCATCCTCCTCCCTGTTCAATTTCATTTGTCGGTAGCCTGGCGCGTTTCTCAGCAATTTCTTGCACACGGCATCTGTGTCCATCACGTTCTCCTCCTGCAGTCCCAAATCTGAACACTTCGATCCAACCAACTTGTCGATTCCGATTGCCGCCAAATCTTTCCACGAGTATTTGGCTATATGCCACGTGAAAACTGGAGGAAAAAGTTAAAGAGCAGTAGAGCACAGTTGTGGATATATAATTGACAACATGTAGTAAAAAAAAGCTGACAAGGATCATAGGTCCTTTAGTCCATGGGTTTGGTTGCTGTAGTTGACTGTATCTCATAAGCTGATGGCTGCAAACACTAACCTAGTAACCTTGATAGCAACGTGCGTGCTAGTAATAATCTACAATGTTATTTTTAGTATTAACTTTCCTTTCCTTTTTCGAAACAAATATTACCTTCACTTTCGATGTCAAATGACCCCCCAGATCTTCACTACTGTTTTAAGTTTTAAACAATTGTGGTCAAGGTGGTCAACTGTATTCAGCGTGGGTAAATTGGTCCGGGGCCTCCAAGGTCAATGGTAGATTATAGTTGCTGTGATTTTCAGTTCAATGGAACTACGCTCCTGTCGCTGATGCTGAGGTAAAATTGTCAGTACCC
>JAZFNS010020001.1:121060624-121070741 GCA_037127165.1 Alloteropsis angusta | reverse complement strand
ATGGTCATTTTACCGCCCCATGCCACGTCGAACAGGAGCTGGACTGCGGCCGTGGCATGCCACATCAGCGAAAATGTCAAATATGTAGCAACGTTTGAAATACAGTGGCAAAAATGTAGGATCCTTTATAAGAATGGCAACTGAAGGAGTGCCATCCGTAAGAGTGGCAAATATGTAAATATCCCCCACGACCGTGTCGTTGGGGGAGAGCGAGACTCCTCGGTGGGCTTCCCTGCGAGTTTCCAGAGCGGCAAAGCCCTAGAACCTCCACCTCGACGGCGGCTACCATGTCGACCCCCTCCGGCAACGGCGGCAGCACCTCCGCGTACTTCGACATCTACGGCCGCAACGTACGGTCTCTCTTGCTTCACCCTCCACTTCGGAATATTAGGGTTTCCGTGTGATAGGGGAATTCGTTAAGTATAGCTGAATTTGTCCATTGTTGGTTTTTTTCATTCTCTGTTGCTCTGTTGGTGGAAAAGTTTTTTTTAATCCGCGCTGTATGGAGAAGTTGGGCAGCGCAGGGGGGGTTTAGCTGCCGTATGCCAGTTTGTTGTTTTGATTAATTGGAATTCTTTGAGCAGAAGTTCTGCTGATACTGAAACAGGGGATATGACATAGTACCATGATTCATGAGACTGTGATTGACCTCAATGTCCGTTAAATTTATAGTGAAGGGTGGAGTGTTTGTAAATGGTGCTACTATCGTGGGGCTTGAACTGCACCATTGAAGTTTGTGTTGTTGTTTCAAAACAGTTTGTGCAAATGGATGTATGGATATGAAGCAAAGGCTGATAGGTTAGGAAACTAAAATGGGTTACTGGGTTGTTCAATCGATCAGACTGGAGCCAGCGGAACATTTTTTGAGAATGCAGCTTGGACTCTTTCGTAGCATATGTATGAATCTCACTAGCAATTTGGAAGGCATGAACCCTGACTGATTGTTGCTAGGTAGCATGGTAGGATTCCTCTTGTTCAAATAGTAAAGTTGTGCAACCCCTGTAGTAATGCTATGTGTACTTTGTGTTCAGAGCCTGCCCATCACATTATGGACTTTCTAAGTTGGATCCATGATCACTGTTCTGCACTGGAGCTGTCTACATGCTATAGTAGTCATATGCTGGCTATTATTAATGTACTCTCAAACCTTCATTTAGTTGGAAAGTTGGCTGTTAGTTGACTGCTTCTTGGTGAATAGTTCTTGTGCTGCTGCCCTGCTTACTTTGCTAATAGGCATTTTAGCTATGCTTTTTTATCCTCACGGAAGTTGTGTGCTTCCAACTCATAATGTTTATTCTTGTTTATCTTGTCCAGGCCAAACCTGATGTTGTTTTTAGGGAGGCTCCTTTAAACTCAACGTTAAGTCTTCAGGTTTATTCATACCAAAAACTCAATAAAATTAGACTTGTGAAATCTGTTCCTGTTTTCTTAGTCAGTTTGTTGCAATGCAGGATATTCAGGGTCTAGTCACTTGGGTGATCGGTGATGGCGTACTTCCTTCTTGGGTATTTGTTAAGGTACTTCTCCTTCTGATTATGCTCTTTTAAACATGTCTTACCTTTTTGACGTATTGACATGTTAGGCTGATTCAGCCAAATGATATTTTACAGAGAGTTGATTCGAGGCTGATTTGTGCTAAGTGATTCTCTATAATGAACCAAGGGGCTGCGATCTGGAAAACCAGCTTCTCCTGATTCACTTCCCACACACACTATCATTTGCTCCTTAAAATTTAACTTAGAGAATCATTTTTAGTCACATAATCACTTCTCTCGTAGAATTACTTCCACATACAATGGGAAGCAGGAGGAGCTCTATCAATTAGGCCCTTAGTTTTCAATTTGTAGAGCTTGGTCTTTTCTTAATGTTATCTTCATTCAATCATACAATCAATGAATATTAACTGAGTTTTTTTTCGCTGATATATTTACTCACTGCACAAAATCCGCTTTTTCACTGCATTTAATTTATTCGTCTATTAGTTCTAGGTTATTTTTCACCTTCCGCAAATATTAACTCCCTTTAACACTACTAATATTTCTGTTATTGGTTTTCAGAACAAGCCTCTTATACCGAAAGTCATCCTACTATATGTTCCTGGTCTAGATGCGGCTTTATATATGTCACAGACCCGACTCCTTTCTTCTCTGAAAGAATTATGTGGCAATCCAAAACCTGTTCTAGCTTCAAGGTATGCGCATTATGTGGTATTGTTAAATCCGCAACTTTCTTCAACATCGAAGCATTGTACTATTTATTGCTAATGTAATGATTGTTCTAGCAGCTGTATACCGGATGAAAGGCACACCATTGATGCACTCCTAACCTGCAGAATCAAGAGAAAACGTGATGTAAAAACATCAAATCAATCATCTAAACGGGATGGAGAAGGTATGCGGCATTGATGAATTCTTTTAGCATTCTGTCGTCACTGTGGTTCAGAATGTTGAACTATGTTATGCTTCATTTGGCTACTGTTGGTCTGTTATTATTGCGATAGTCACTGGAAGATCTGAGCTTGATTTTTAATGCTGCTATTATTATTGAAGACTGTTACCGATTTGACAATTTCAACCCTTTTGTGCTGCTTTTACCTGTTAACAAGCTTTTCATTTTAATTTGACAGTGGAGATAGTTTTTTTATGGCCTTTCTAAATGTTAGTGGTGCTTTTCTCAGTCATATTTCATCACAAATTAACTGTCATTATGGTATCTTGCATTAAGATCTCGCGCTGCTGACCACTTGTCATCTGCTTCTCTAAGCTGAAGATACCGATTTTTTCTATTTTTTGGGTGCATATGTACATTTATCGACATTAAAGTATATATAATTTTCTCCATGGGAAAACTGATACTTTTTACACCTAGATCGAGAATTTACATTTTGTGAACTGGTTAACATTTTCTTTTTGATCTCAGGAAAACCATCAAGTCTCGATGATCTTGAGGACATACCATTTCCTGTTACATATTACACACTTTCGGAGAAAGACTTAGAAGAGAATGGCTACTCTTCCAATTTATCAGGTTACCTTCTATTTCTTTTGTCCCTCACCATGCCCTTTAATGCCTTTTAATTTAAAATGACATCTGATTATCATTGCCATTTTAGGTTTTGTCCCTACTGTTTCAGATCCTTCAGGTTGTCCTCCTCATAAAATTCTCGCACTTGATTGTGAAATGGTATTGTGACTCTCCTACTTTCAATAACTGTTCACTGATATATGCTTAGGGGTCTTTGTCTTGTTAAAAAAAAACTGTATTGAATTGTTAAATTCCGCTACTGTCATTATATTTTAAACCTGCATTATACTATTATTGTTACAACTATGCCCTGTGTCATCATTTATTTGTTTATACAAATTGCTAATATTTTTTTGAATCTATTTAGTGATAGTTTGCAACCTTGCAGTGCGTGACGAAAGCTGGATTTGAACTTACAAGAGTGACATTAGTTGATATTAAAGGAACGGTATGAAATTTGCTGTCTTTAGCTCTTTGAAGAATTGTTTCCTTAGTGCTTAATTGTGATCACCTGCACTTGCTCACGCACTGAAGGATCCATGTCAATACTATGAGGAAAATTTTCTTTGTATGCTCCTGCAGTCCTTCATGATCCATTCTATTCATCACTCTTTGCTGCTCTGTGAGTTCTGACATTGTTCTAATCTTTTCAGGTGGTGTTAGATAAACTAGTTAAGCCTGCTAATCCAATCACCGATTACAATACAAGGTATTATGATGTTTTTACCTCCCCATTACAGCTGGCGGGCACCATATTGTGCTTTTGTGCTAACTTTTTCTTCACGTGTTTATTTTATAACTTGGTGTCAAAATACATGGCATTTAATACTTGTCCATTGTATTATGAATACCAGTGAACTGATTGTATATTACATGAGCTTCGTTGTCTAATATATACTTTATGATGTTCCTGAGAGATATTCTGAATGATATTCCTGCTGAATTCTGAACGGGCTCTTAAGTGTGCACTACATGATGTAATTATTTTTTAATAGAGCAGGTTCAGTGGAATCACTGCTGAGATGTTGGCCGACGTGTCCACAACACTACAGGACATTCAGGTTAGTTCTTAGTCTTTTTAATGACCTTTTTTATATGTATATATATATGTATATATTAGGATGTTATGAATCTTTGCCTGTACTTTACACTATTTTGTTTGTGTTCCCAGGAAGAGTTTGTTGGACTTGTCTATAAAGAAACCATTCTTGTTGGGCATTCTTTGGAAAACGATCTTACAGCATTACGGATATCCCATGGTTTAATCATTGATACAGCTGTTTTATACAAGTACAATCGAGGCGCTCGCTGCAAGATTGCTTTGCGTGTCTTGACAAAAAAATTTCTTGGCCGGGAGATCCAGAACACTGGATCTGGGCATGATAGTGCGGAAGATGCAAGAGCTGCTCTAGAACTTGCTATATTGAAAATAAAAAATGGTAAGAACTATGAAGAATGCTTTTCAGTTATTGCTCTTGTTCAGTTCAACCTACATTTCTAGAATTGCTAATGTGAGCAGGAAGATAATATGGCATAGGCATATCTGTTTGCTACCTTCTAATAACTAGCTAACCAGGTCCTGATTTTGGTTCCCAACCGTCGTTGGCAAGGAGGAAGTTGACGTCTATACTGCATGAGAGTGGGAAAAAATGCTCTCTTATTGATGAAGTGTCTGTTNCTTGAGCGATATTCAGATACTTCTTGCAACTCAATTGCTGTTTTTTCGGACGATGATGCCCTCTCCAGATCAAAGAAGGAGGTTGGTGCAATACATTTTTAGGTGCAGACATTCTTACCCTTATGTTTACAGGTTTTCAGAAGTTGTAATCCTACTGCAGGTGAAGAATGACAAAGTCAGNCTTCATTTGGACTCAATTCTCAGGATTGATATCCTACCTTCGCAGAAGAGCTCAAGATCCGGAAAAGTTGAAATCATGTGTCGCAGAGGCTATTGCATTAAAAACATGCGATGGAAAAACTGCTTCAAAAAAGGCAAGACACCAAATTTGTCCTGAACTAAAGGAAGTTTTGTGTGAATTGGATAAGAAGATAAGGGAATTATATGGTGCCCTACCTGATAATTCTATGCTTATTGTGTGCACTGGCCATGGTGATACACCTTTAGTACAAAGGTAAAGTTCCTCATGGCAAATTGGCAATACATATGCATTTTTGTCTTTCTAGTTTGATTTGGTATGTTAAAATTCAAGTAAAGATGCTTGCAAATTAATGAAGCTTTTACTTAAGTTACAAAACATTGTGCTGTGTTACCTATAGTAGATCTGGTGTGACTTTGTCTGTAGAGCTGTTCTATAGCAAGTGCCTAATGAGTTATGAAATCACTATGCTGCATTTAAGGCCAGTTTGTGTTTGTTGCTCTGTGTTACGCTGCCTCTGCATTGTTGAATATAGTTTAGTAGGATGGATCTTACTTTATTCTAATAGAGTTGGGCAATTATAGCTCCAAAATTGATGCTTTTTAATAATAAGGGCTTTTAAAAGCATATGCAATGACAAACGCATCCGTAACTGTGCTACTTTATATGCAGATTGCGTAAAATGCTTCACCATGAAGAAAAAACAATAGAAAGCCGAGAAAGCATTGTTCAAGCTTTGGGAGATTTACAAGCCCAAGCTGAAGTTGCTCTATGCTTCTGCTGTGTTAAACATTAATTGTAAGCATCCTGTTGCCCTCCATTCCCCACATATTTTTCTGGAAGCAGAACACTGTACCATTCTGAATCGTTTTGTTGACAGGCATCTTTGAATTAATGTACTTGCGGACATGACTTCAGCAATCAAAGAAGGGTGTCTGGCATGCATGCTGACCTGCTGATGTGAAAACTCCTCGTTAACATAGATTTGTGGATTGAATTTTGGAATATATTCTCATGCTGCCATTTTGTCAGGTTAGGATTAGAAGCTGTAGATTTCAGGTTAGGGCATACTGATGTATCTTGGGACCAGATCTATCGGTGGCAAGCTACTGAGCATGTCAGCATATTCGGAGCATCCTTTTTTCAGTTGAATATGGTGGAATGTAGGAAACTGTGTTGTAAGAATCTGAATCTGATTATTGTGATATCAAGTTCTGCAAGTTATAATATTATGTACCATTTACAGTTGCAAAAATGTAGCAAGCTAAAGAGCATAGTAGCATATAACATTCCTTTTCCTTGAATATACAAAGAAAAGTAGGAAACTGTGTTGTAACAATCATATTATTATGATACCAAAGCAAGCCCTGTAATTCATAATACTATGATCCTTAGCATCTATTAAGTTTCTGCTATAATATATTTGTATGACCCAACAAAACTACTGTGTTACTGAAGCACCTTTCCAGATAACTCTGTTGTCGTTTTCATGTGCCTTGTCTAAATGTTAAAAGAGTAAATGTATCCCAAGATGGTCTCTTCTAACTAGAGGGGAATAGTATATTTGTGTACTGGTAAGTTCGGGCATCAAAGGAAAGCACTAAACGCTTCTTGGGATGGAAGCCTTGAAAACATGCCTGGGCTAGGCAACGCATCCGGGCGCTTGATTTCCTCGGCCTAGGCCAGGATCGCCGGCAACGCATCTGGACGCTTGATTTTCTAGGCCTAGGCCAGGATCGCTGCCTGACTTAGACCTCCATCCAAACAAGCCTTTAAATTGTCTGCGACTTTGCGCAACATTGCTGAACAAACATAAGTTTTATTCAGGCTTAGTCTTGAGCAGTTGATGCACGGCATTTAAAATACACGTATGCATTGGTAAGCTTATTTCAACTCAAAATCTGGAGCCACTAGTGCTCTCAAAAGAAGGGGAAAGAGACGTCCACTGCTTGATGGCAGTAATGGCCAATGGCCTCCAGAGCAGCTGATAGCTGAATCCCATATATGTGTGGTTATTATCCTTAACTGCCCTCGATAATTAGTAAAACATGGCACACAAAAGTTGGGAACTGAAGGTTATGGCACACAGAAGTTGCCCTTGATACTTACTAATTTATGGCTAAACCAAGGTTATGGTTGCTTACACTCACACTTCAAGTGGTTTTGTTGTATGATAGAGAATTGGGTGTAGCTCTTTAGTCAAGTGCGTGGCTCTCTTACCTTTGCTCGTTGCATCAGTGCTCTCTAGCAAGTTCTTAAATTAGTTGATGGTGTACTTGCTGCTCATGTTGGCTTGTTTCAAGAAGTATAGATTGGTGGTAGGAGAGAGATAAATATAGAGGTGAACATGATTGAATAGCTGAAAGGAAACCAAACTATTTTTTTTTTAAAAAACCATGAGGATAGAGAGACCTCACTCATATATCCTTGCATGAAAAAAAAAACTGTTGAGCCAGAGCTTGCCATTACTAATTGATCTTTGTAAAATATTTTGTGTACCTTTCATAAAAAACATTTGTTCTTTGGCAACCATCTTGAGTATTAGTGTGAACTTGTCTCGAAATTCATGGAGCATGAGATGATTATATATTCAAAAATTTCAGCAATAATGCACTGTCATTTGAAATTCTGAATGAATTAATAACTGAATTTTGCATGGTCCTTATAGTATGCCATAAACTAAGTCGACCATGTCTAGCCAGATGATTGACCATAACCCGATTGGACATTCTGATTAAAAGGCTTCAACAAAAACCAACATTATGCACTTACTTAAGGCTGAAATATTACATGATTAAGTTAATTTTCTACATGCTCATGAATGTTAAGCGAGTTATTACATGCTCATGAATGTTAAGTGAGTCAAATGTTAGCATGCTGCAAGGGCCATCTCCCCAACTCATTCGCATTAATGAGATAGAACACATCCAGTTAATCTTGGTTTCTATAAAGTACACTGTGTACCTTTCACACATGCATCAAACCACCACATTATGTAAGTTAGTGTGAATAATTCAGTTGTATATACCAAAACTTTCTTAGGTTGGGAAAGAAATCATGTATGGTTGTGGCAATGTACTTCGGTTACCCACTTGCCCTGGAAAGTTTTCTTGGCATCCTCTTATCCATTGGCCACTGGTTGCTTGTCCCTCTCAATTCAACGTTGCCTTTGAACAAGAATGATTGTAACTTGGACCCACTACTCAAAACTATAACATGTGACATTGTTATTAACCTTATAAGCCCAGAAAGTAACCTCAAACTTGTCATGAGAGAATGAAAAAAAGAAATCATTTCAGATATAGAAATAAAAACACAAGATGGCACACCTAACAAACAGAAAGAAACTTTTCCTAGTTATGCACATGCAAATACCTCTTGAATAAACATACATGTGTGCGCAAACGCCTATAATTCAAATTTGCAATATTTCCATTTTTTTGTCTGCTATACAGATAAAGGAGTGATGTTCTATTGTGAGCTTGCAAATGAATGGATTTTTGTTATTCAGTTGATTAATAGCCGGAATTATCTCAGCAAACATGGTGTTAGTTAACGAGCGCTACATATTGTTTTTGCCTTCCAACAAATGCTACACTATGGCAACTTTGCACAATACTGATTTGCCAACCATTGGATTGTCTTTTTCATTTTTTTACCTGACACGAATTGCTTGCACAACACTTCATTTAGTAGCCCTCCCATTTGTTCAACTCCACACCACCTTTAGCAATAAATTATACTTCAAACGACACTTCTTCACTATCACAAGTTAAAGCTATACTTTAGAAAGCCAAGTCATGCACCGATCTTCAGAATGTGAGACTCGTAAGCTTGGATTTGGTAACCATAAATGGCTTTTATATTACCAGCAGTTGCAACGGTGTTTTCATGTTTCAGTGATCTTGACTTGGAGAAAGTGACCTAAATTTTGTTATTGCTAAATGGTACAACACACATGAATCAATGCAAGTACTTGAAAAGACAAATGGATATACGTCAAAACTCTGGGTGTTTCTTATAAAGACTCGTATGTATGTCTTTCTTTTTGGATATAATTAAATCACCTGAAAAATAATAAACCTAATATAGTTTTAATGCCAAATGCGACATGCGATTCCACAAATAAAACTAATCATAAAGTTACAGCGTCAACTTTTTCAAATGATAGCATAACCGATAGAAAACGAAAAAAATGCATTATTTATTATCACCATCATCAACAACAATTATGCTAAACTTAAGTTTGTCCAATATTACTTACTGAAATACATATTTTCTTTTATGTTGCATTTATATAATTCTGTTCTGTTGCTTTTATACATATTTTTGTCCTTTCTTTTTTTAAGAAAAAATCATATTTGCTTAAACTTGTAGTTTAGGATCGACTTCGAGGTGCAACTACCTTCCTTAAATACCCTTAATAGTTGGATTGTAATGTGTCATAGTAGGGCTGTACATAATGCAACACAACTTGTATTCAAATTAATATGATTTTTAGTTATTATTACCACCATATATAAAAAAATCATTCATTTCTTTTATGAATCCTGATGACTATGTATTTAGCATGCTAGCTAGTCCAAAGGGAGAAAAGCTGTTCTTATTCAGGCTCAAAACAGTTAATTTTCTGAAATGAGCAAGAACATAAAGATAACGGGACTGTCATTGAGGTGTACTCGATCGAAGGCCATCAGTTGGCCTTTAGTCCTGCATGTATGGGAGAAATATCTCTGCGATGATGAAGGAATATTGTTAAAGAAGTTATGCATGTAAAACGCTAATCTCCATAAACAAAGAACCAAAAGACATGGAGGTCGGATAAGGGCTGTGAGAGGGTAGTTCATTGGCCAATTTGCCAACACGCAAGTTGGTGAATTGAAAGAGGCTTGTATTAAGCCGTGCCGCCCCCTTGTCGTGTAAAACTAAACAAGAGTGACCTCAACCCAAACCTAAACGAACATGCTTACATATATATTACCATGCTACTAACTTCATTCAAGCTGTCTCATTCATCACTTACTCAAGTTCTTTTTGCCTAGCCTGTCCTAGCTTCAACTAATCAAGGTACGTACCAAACGTGTACTTTGGGGGAAAAACATATTTCTACACTAGAAGCTTCTTCAATTCATTCCAGGCCATTCCTCCCTGCACCCTGAGAGGCATGGCGCCGTCGACGACGACCATGTCGGATAGGGCGGACTCCAGGTCACCGT
>JAZFNS010020001.1:120774997-120790363 GCA_037127165.1 Alloteropsis angusta | reverse complement strand
AACCAAAACATAGTTTATGGGGTTATTCAGACTTTGTTCATACTTGAGGGGAGTAATTTGGACTTTTTCCTTCTTTTTATAGGCTGATAAGTGATTAGTTAGTACCAAATCCACGTGGGAATACCCTTTTGTCCCCAGACACGGTCAAATCATTTGTGGAATCAATGAAGGAACAAAAAGAAAGGATAAGAAAGAATCATAAAGTAAAGCTAGGAGGGACATAAAATATTCAATACTGCTTTTCCTAAAGAAAAAAGAATACCTCTCTAAGTTAGAGTTCGCGATGTAGAAGAGGAATGTTGCGCAGAGCTCGAACTGTGGTGCGTGTGTGTTTTGAAAAGAGGAACTCTGGTGTCACCCCGTCCGGTTGTAGAACGAAGTGCGATGGCAACAGGCGTCAAGACAATCATACGTCTGTGTTGTTAGTAGGGAAGCATGGATCACTGAATGTCATGGAGCGGCGGAGGTAACGTGTCTCCACGAGAGTACCCCATATATGGATGATAGATCATAGATCTTTGGGCCTGTTCAGTTCCCGGTAGTATGCAAAATTTGTATGCGTCGGGTTGCGTGCGCAGAAAGAAAAAGTGCATTGGAAAGCGCGTAGTATGCAAAAGTTTGCAAATTTGAGAGGAACTAAACAGGGCCTTAGTCTTATCTCTCCCAAGTGTAAGCAAGAACACTTGATGAACTTTCAGATAAGAGTTCAGAAGATCTAATAGTGGGTTCATTGTAAACGTCTTTTCGGATAATTATACGGTCTCCTAAATGTAACTTTGATTTATTATTTTTCTAAAATATTTATTATAATATAATATATTTATACTTTAATAAAATACTTTCAAGACAAATCTATTCATATGATTTTCACATTTTCGAACTTAATGAATTAAAAGTTTATTCGTGATTTATATTCCCAATGTTTGACTAAAATTTTGTCAAAAACGACATCTATTTCAATACGGAGGGAGTACATATATACGTAAGATGCGCCACAACGGTGCGGGCATAATAATTTACTACTCTCTCCGTTCTGAAATACAACACCATTGATTGTTTTCTTTATTTCACTATTCCTTTTTTCTACAAATATTTATGCAAATAGATAAGTCTATGAGTACATATTTTGTAGAATCCATGGTGTCATATATTTAAGAATGGTGAGTACATCAAAGGCGTCAAACTCTGCAACATTATTTATACCAGCTATCTTATGAGTAGGTAAATTAATAAGATAACAAAATTTCAAATCAAAATTATAAATCTCTCAGTAGAGGGATACTAGTAAACTTGATGAAAGTATATCTGAGAATTTTTTTTCTTTCTATAAATTTACCATTGCGTGGAAGATAGCCGCCTGGCCATCACTGCGGGAGCGAACATAAAAATAAAAAATAAAAAAAGGAGAGAGAAGAGACAAGCTGAGAAGGCAGGAGCTCTCTGGAGCCTGGACGTCTGGTGCTCTGGTTTGTGGTTTTCCCCCATCGCCTCTCTTCTCTTCCCCCGCCGCCGCCCGCCCCTGCATCCAGTGTCTGTCCACCCGCCCCACCTCCACCCGCCCCCAAACCTAACCGCCGGCGACGATGAGCGGCGGCGGCCCGCCGAGGAAGCGCAACTTCAAGATCGAGGCGTTCAAGCACCGTGTGGAGCTCGACCCCAAGTACGCGGAGCGGACATGGAAGGTCCTCGAGCACGCCATCCACGAGATCTACAACCACAACGCCAGTGGCCTCTCCTTCGAGGAGCTTTACAGGTCGGTCCAACACCCCACCCACTCCCATCCCCCGCCCAGCCCGACGCCATCTCGCCGTCGCCGTCGCCGTCGCGATTATCCTACTATCGCGATTATCCTGACCTGTCTTGGATTTGAAGAACCATGCTATCCCGGAGTGGAGGTTGCGTGCACATTCAGGCAAAATTGTGTGTTGATTGGATAATATTAGTTGAACGTCAGTTCCTGCGATCCTTTCTACCCCTTTATGCAGATTATATAGCCAACAATTGTGATTATCTGAGACTGGTTTGTACCTAGGAATGGATGTTGCACTTCACCTAAATTTGACTATGTGAGCAGTATGATTTGTATTGAGTTGTTATAGTCTCTGCAAAATCAATGCTGTAGGTTGCAGAAAATTGGTAAACAAAATTATGATTACTCATTACTGTACAAAATACCTGGTGTGGCATGTAGGTACACTAAAACAGCAGGAAGTTGTGGTCTTGCCTGATTGTAATTTGTGATTTTTTAATCCCTCTGTGCAGGAGTGCCTACAACATGGTGCTTCACAAGTATGGTGAGAAGCTCTATGATGGCCTTCAGAGCACAATGACATGGCGCTTGAAGGAAATATCGAAATCGATAGAGACTGCACAGGGTGGTTTATTTCTGGAGGAGCTGAATGCAAAGTGGATGGATCATAACAAGGCGCTACAGATGATCCGAGATATCCTAATGTACATGGATAGGACATATGTCCCGACAGCTCATAGGATACCTGTTCATGAACTTGGTCTGAATTTGTGGAGGGATCATATTATTCACTCCCCCATGATACATAGTCGTCTGCCTGACACCCTTCTGGATCTTATAGACAGGGAAAGAATGGGTGAGGTAATTAACAGAGGCCTGATGAGGAGCATAACAAAGATGCTGATGGATCTCGGTCCTGCTGTGTATCAAGACGATTTTGAGAAACCATTTTTGGAAGTTTCAGCCAGCTTCTACAGCGGGGAGTCTCAAGAGTTCATTGAGTGCTGTGACTGTGGAAACTACCTTAAGAAGGCCGAGAGGCGTCTAAATGAGGAAATGGAGCGTGTCTCACACTACTTGGATGCTGGCAGTGAGGCAAAGATAACTAGTGTAGTGGAGAAAGAAATGATTGCCAATCACATGCACAGATTGGTTCACATGGAAAATTCAGGGCTTGTTAACATGCTAGTAGATGACAAGTACGAAGATTTGGGTCGGATGTATGCCTTGTTCCGAAGGGTTCCTGATGGGCTATCAATGATTAGAGATGTGATGACTTCTTACCTGAGGGAAACAGGGAAGCAGCTAGTGACAGATCCAGAAAGGTTGAAAGACCCAGTGGAATTTGTTCAGCGTTTGTTAAATGAGAAGGACAAGCATGATAAGATCATCAGTGTTGCTTTTGGCAATGATAAAACCTTCCAGAATGCTCTGAACTCGTCCTTTGAGTATTTCATCAACTTAAACAACAGATCACCTGAATTCATGTCATTATTTGTTGATGACAAACTCAGAAAAGGACTAAAAGGGGCTACAGAAGAAGATGTGGAGGTTATACTGGACAAAGTCATGATGCTGTTCCGGTACCTCCAAGAGAAGGATGTGTTTGAGAAGTACTATAAGCAGCATTTGGCGAAAAGGCTCCTGTCTGGCAAAACTGTTTCTGATGATGCTGAGAGAAGTATGATAGTTAAACTCAAGACAGAATGTGGATACCAGTTCACTTCCAAACTGGAGGGCATGTTTACTGATATGAAAACCTCTCAGGACACCATGCAAGACTTCTATGCTAAGAAGTCTGAGGAACTTGGGGATGGCCCTACGCTTGATGTCCACATTTTGACAACTGGTTCTTGGCCAACGCAGCCCAGTCCTCCTTGCAACCTTCCAACTGAAATCCTTACAGTATGTGAGAAGTTCCGGTCATATTATCTTGGAACTCACAATGGCCGGAGATTGACATGGCAAACAAACATGGGTACAGCTGACATAAAAGCCACATTTGGAAAAGGCCAGAAGCATGAGCTGAATGTATCCACTTATCAGATGTGTGTTCTCATGCTGTTTAACAATGCTGATGGGCTGACCTATAAAGACATTGAACGGGATACCGAGATACCTGCCGCAGACCTAAAGAGATGTCTACAATCTCTTGCTTGTGTCAAGGGGAAGAATGTTCTCCGCAAGGAGCCCATGAGCAAGGATATATCAGAGGATGACACATTCTACTTTAATGATAAGTTCACAAGCAAGCTTGTTAAAGTGAAGATTGGGACGGTGGTGGCACAGAAGGAATCTGAGCCAGAGAAACAGGAGACCCGCCAACGGGTTGAGGAGGACAGGAAACCTCAGATTGAGGCAGCCATTGTCAGGATCATGAAGTCCCGGAGGGTGTTGGATCATAACAGCATTGTATCTGAGGTTACAAAGCAATTGCAGGCCCGATTCTTACCAAACCCTGTTGTCATAAAGAAACGCATCGAATCTCTAATTGAACGTGAATTCTTGGAAAGAGACAAAGTAGATAGAAAATTATATCGTTACCTTGCATAGAAAGCCATCATGTGATAGTTCATGAGCAGTTGGCATCCTTCTGCTCTTGTAAAACAGTTTTCATTATGCTGAAGTTATGTTTTATCAGTTGCATTGGGCATTGTGGTTATAGATGGTATCAAACATTTTTTATTGATTGATCGGGAATTTGTAGTGGGGATTGTATTGTACTGCTCCAACACTTCGATTAGTCCCCTTGCATTTTCGTTTGATGTTGCCGTCTGCGAGAAGCCATACTATCTGTTCCCTGTGTTGCATTATCTGACTTTTGAGAATCCCTATGTTGCCTTCAGAACCATTTCTCCTTTCATGTATGCTTCTATCCCTTGGACATCAAGATTTCTTGCAAGCTATATCCAGCTGTATTTCTTTTCTTGTGACAATGTTGATAAACAAATATTGTCCCAACTTGTAAACAGCAAGATTTGCAGTTTTGCTTAAAGTATAATACATCCAATTTCCAATCGATCAAATTACTTTAGTAATTTATTAAAGTCTCCATTGGCCATGGGATTTTTAGTTGTTATATGATGCAGTAGCCATCGATTTCAAAATTCGGATATACAGCACCACGTCTTTCCAGTTTCCATTATGAATAAAATGATAATAAGTTGCTCTAGGAAAATGCACGCACAAAGCCTAATAATGATACGCAATGCTATGTGCCTATGGGCATAAAAAGAAGGTTTCATGCTAACGCATCCATTTGTTCAATGAACATTACAACACAAAATTGAAATAAAAATGAATGTTCTGATGAACCTTTGCACAGCGGTTGTCCAATCTACAATTCTACCACGAACGACTGTGCAAAGGTTACTATATTTGTTCTCTACAACTGCAAGCATGTTAGGTACACCGGCGCTGTTTTGGTCCTCTGGTCTGATCACTGGCCACATCAGAAGACAACAGCACATTGTGTGACTGACCTGCATACTAATCTTTGAGTGGATAAGGTATGTCAGTGGCCCTAAAGGGGGGCTAGCTTCTTTTAAATACAATCAGCATTCAGCAGCCAGCTGCCTGCTTGGTACGTCTAAAATGAGAGTTAAAAGTTGGATGCTGCAACTAGAAGATCAACATCTACACTATATGCAAGAACTGAATGCATGATACATTCAGCAAAATAAATTGAAATCACATTGCTGTTGATTCCTCAAATAGCAGTCTCAGCCATGTATTGAAGTCTTGTCCACTCGAAGATTAACTGGTGGTGGATCTGTAGTCTTGTTTGTTCGGTGATGGAACAATTTAGCTATTGCTCTTCTTTCACAGTCCTGTTTCAACAATAAACCATCATCCACAGTAATAAAGATTCTATGGAATACCATCAATAAATGAGACGGTGATGACTTGATTCTGTAGATTTATCTTTTGGGAACCCAAAAAGATAAACAATTATTCTCTACTGATATATGGTCCTAGCATATCGATAAGCAAAAGCATGGACTGCTGCATCCAGTTATTTTCTACTAATACATGGTGCCACATCAGAAGGAATTGAGGAAAGAAACAAGCTCTACCAGTAACTCTTACATATGCGCTAGACTCCTAATTTGATGTCCTCAGCTATTTTTAAGACTTGCTGACTTGGTCTCCGTGCATACTAAAATGCAGGGGTTATTTACCTTAAACATGTTGAGGTGAAAAGGCTTCCCTGGATTCGTTCTCCTGAGCTTCAAGTAAGTGTATGCAAAACTCAACTGATCACGTGAGGTAAAACGGTTGACTTCATTAAACCAAAGGCATGAAAACAAATTAGACATCGGCGTATGGGCACGCACAATGAACGATCCTTCAGGCACATCTGCAAAAAGATCATTACAGGGTCAACTCCTGAGTCACTCGAGAAATATATTCAGAAACCATTTGTAAAACCATATGACATGGGATACAGACAGCTTGGAAGAAGTGGCCGTTGGCCAGAGTCATTAAACTTGACAAGACCATCAGACTGGTAAAAGTGAAATTGCTCATCAATAGCAGCATGATTGTACTTGTTCAAGCGCTTATTTTGGAGCACTTCCTCCCATACACAAGAGCGATCATAGTGCATTGAAATAGCATATTCTGCTTTCTTCCTCCATAAGAAATACTCAATGATAAGCATTGGATCTGCATGGAGACGCAGTTTGCTATCCAACCATATAGAATACCTAGAAAGCAAAAAAGCTTCTGTTAACCAAGGTGAGCAATACTCCCTCATTTGCAAAAAGGAAATAACTTTATCCAGCCACAAAACAATAGTATCATTTTGGGATCAGAGAATTCATTTATTTTAAGATATGCTATTGATATCTATATGCACAATTACACCAAACATATAAAAAATATGTGTGTAGATTTTAAAACATACTTCCACAATATTTAAATTTTAAAAGGTTTTATAATTTTCCATTAAACAAAGTTTTAGAACTACATTACTATGGAAATTAATGATCAAATACTGCATTTCAGACACTATGTCCAAACAACACTCTCGTCTAACCGCAGTGAACGAAGTATATGCAGTAGTAACTCAAATAGGAAAAAGAAAATATGCTTTAACAGAAAGAAAAGTACAAAGCCCTAGTTACAACCAGAGCTGGTTCGACGACATGCACCAGCCAGTTGGCAGGCAACACTTGCAGGTATTTTTGGATGTACAAGAATTTAATTTGTCAGAGCAAAGACATTGTTGGGAATAAATAAATTTAATGTGCAATTAGGTAAGATGCACAGATACTTCCTCAAATACTTACATGGCAGATGGGAAGAGTCGATGAGCTAGAAATTTTGGCACCTTCCCAGCTCTTCGCATATCTTTGTATGGTAAGTTCTTAACTACAACAATTCTCCATAGGTCAACGAATCCATTTTCATCAGGCATGTGTCCTTCAGAGGAAAGGGTTGCCAGTGTTAGCTCATCCATGAACATGACGAAGCACACATTCTTCTTAGCGTAAGAGCCAATCTGTGAGAGTTTATGTCACGTTGTACAATTACTATAGAACTTGCAAATATAAAAGCAAGAAATATTCATGGAAAGTAAAAGACTGGAAATGGGTAAAGGCCATTGAATAATGTACTATTACGAGGGAACATAAAATCAACTAGAGGTATAAACATTATACTTAGCAATTTGCTACTTTTTTGAAAGAAATACCCCAAGGGAAACCCCTGAAGTGAATAGGTGCAGCACCTAGGATTTGAACCCTGGGTGGGACTGGGAGCACTCCAGCCAGTGGCCTTTGCCACTGCGCCGTTAGCCCCTTTGCAGCAATTTGCTACTGGAAAATAAGGTATTTGCAATAACCCGTGGACACTCAAGCTCATGCATACAAAAGAGATTAGAAAATCACCCTGCTTTTAGTTGGTCTCCTCAAGAAATCAGAGCTTCCGAAAATGCATGATGATACAGTAACATGGCAGGTACCCATATACCTTCTGTCATTTTCATCCAAATCAAATCCGGTACTAGAGTGATCATCTGGCCCTCTAACAAAACCACAGTGGAGGGTTTGGTCTTTTGCATGGTATGTCTCTTCTCTGACCTGAAGGCTCTGGTGTCCACCAAACAATGGTTCAAAGAAATTACCAAGCACTTCTTCCTTCAATATATAGTTCAAAGAGAACTGTGTAAAATTCTCATAGTGAGCAGGCTCCACAAGATCACCAACTGATGGCAAGAACTGAATTTCACACGGTGCATCTGCAATGTTTCATTCTGTAAGTCAAAAGACAGTGAGATCCTAGTGGCTTGTTTATATGTTTGATGCTAAGTTATAATAAACAACACTTGTTACTCTCTCCTAAAATAGGGCATGCGAAGGATTGTTCCTAGACAGAAAAGGGGGAATTCTGATTGTAGAAATATCAGTAAGAGAATTAGACCAAGTTTCAGAGCTGAACGTATTTTCTTTCTTTTGGCAGAAGTTAAGCGCGCGCGCACACACACTCTCATTACATATATACAGAACCTACTAAAAAAGCCTCTCGCAAATAAGTGTATCAACGGTTAAAAAAAGCTGATTGAAGTTATTTGTTGCATCAGACTAAAAGGTCCATCTTTGAAAAAACGTACTATTTACAAGATATCTTACAACGCTTGTGTGGTTTCTTTCGACTTTTGGGAGGTTCCAACTCATCTTTAATCCTGGCAGAACACAGAAGAGGTAAGTCTGATGACTGATAATTAGTCATAGGCAAAGGCATGGACTAATAGAACCAACTAGCTCTATACATATCGATTTGAACTCACATAGAGATATTAGTAACATAAGCATTGTATCCCTGACCCTTTCGCTTCAAAAGGTTCTGCATATTAGACAGGCCATGATGCGTCACTGCAAAGTATGCCATTCAATTTTATTCTAAAGTCATACCGAGGAAATATGAGAATATAATCAACGGAGTAAATATTTTTCACTCGAGACAAAAAGAAGTGTGGATTGGTTTCTTGTGACAAACAACTCTGTAACAAACATTTTTTTCAATGAAACAAAGGTAGACAAGGAACCTACATGAACATGCATTCCGTTTCATTCAAAACAAAACAGAACCTGTAACACACGCACACATATTTCACCTAGGCCCCTACAGCCCTACTCCCTTCAGGTGTCAATGCCAATGCATCAGTCCTGTATCTCTAACAGTCGGAACTCGTAAGTTAGAATTTGCGTAATTAAAAATACATTTAGCACCAGAACGCATATGGAGATTTGTCAACCCTGAGGTGATACTACGCTATTATAACTACCCATTATCAGAAAATGAGTGGATAAAAAGTGGGAATGCCACCTGCCACTGCCAAACGCCCAAACCCCCGCGCGCGCACACATACAGAAAGCAGACTGCCATTTGCTTTGCCAGTTGCAACAGCATTGCATTTTCCAAAGAAAAATGATAGCTCTCGACAGAAAAGTACGGATCTCTAAACTGATTGTTTCGAACGCTTACCGAGGAAGGGGAGGTTGGAGTGGGAGGAAAAGGAGAGGTAGGCGAGACAGAGGAGAGCGAGGGCAAAGGCCGGGAGGAGGATTAGGCGGCCGCGGCGCCTCAGCAGCCGGGAATGCCGGCGGGATCCAGCCCCGGCCGCGGAGGTTATCGGTAGGCGGCGCTCCGGCATGCCCCGCACCGCGCGTGCTCCGGCGAGGCGTAGAGAAGAGACGGCGCCGCGAGAAAGCAGGCGAAATTTTTGCCCTTGTGTTTCCCCTATTTTTCGGTGTCTTGGATGAAATGCCAAATTTCTTTATCCGGCCAGCTATACAATTGGCAATGCTCTCTGTGTTTTTAGCTCAAGTGTTGTTTGCGTTGTATGCGTTTAACATGTTTTAATTCTGCATTATGATTTTTTTAGTATTTATCGTGAATTGATTTCAGAATATCATATTTTGTTGAGATTTGCTTAATTTTTGCACAAGTGATAGTGGTGAAAATATTTTTACTCCGCTGATGTAAAAACGACAATCTTTCATTTCTTTTTTTAAGCGAGTATTATAAAGGAGGTTAATACTAAATACATTCTAGTATTAGTGTATTATATATGCCTGTTTGAAAAGATAAACATCTCATTTCATTTCGCAAAAGCATCACTTATGGCAAATTTTGAAGACTGTATTTATATCTTCTAGTGTGTTAGATATGCTGAAGCAGTGGCAGATGACAAACCGAGGCATGTGAACCTGCAGGGCAGAGCACTCCAAATTATCAAATGATTCGTTTGTTGTTTAGTGCAACAAATGAGTTGAGTTGGTCTCACTATCATTCCTTATAACATCACTAATAGGAAAACAATTATAAGATTTATTAGATAGGTTTCCTTCATCATGGTAAACATGCTCTTAAACTAGTCAAACTAATTCCGGGCGGCAGCTATAACCTGACAAAAACGTAAAAGTTGCAAACCAATAGCTCGCCACAGATTGCAGCAATAAGGAGAAGTTAACGATCAAATACACCACAACGAGAAAAAGGAAAAAGCAAACACTATATGAAGTGACAGTATCAACTTTCTTTGTTGACAACAGCACATATCGAAGTACAATCAATTCACAGGACACAAATCCAAGTTGTTTTTGAGTATTCTTTCGTACATTACAACACTTTACTCACTGTACCTTATCACAAGATGGAACACCCCAAAAACAAACCAAAAGAAAAGAATGTAGAGAACAAGAACAGCCCCACTATATGAAGTTATGAACCAGGGTGAGAGTTTTACATCATTTGCGTAGTCAGCAGTGCCACAAGCATTGGACAAGTCAAAACAAGAATCAGAAACTATGCATGCATGTACTAATCAGTCCTGATCTTCCCAGTTCAGTCGAGTTTGGCTGGCCTTGATTCGACCCCTCCTCCTTTTCGTGGCTCGATAGAGTAGGGCATGTAAGTTCCGAGTATCTTGTCCCACATCACAAAAAAGGGTTGTGAAAAGTTGTACTTGTTGCCATATAGCTGGTGGTGAATGTCATGATAAGCACTATTGTTGCTGAACAGCGCCTGAAGGATGTTACCAGGAAGCCACAGCCCGCAATGATCATCCACTGTTTTGATGGTAGCAAAGGAGAAAAAGAATATGGATGTCCGTGGCGTCATACCAGAGACGAGAAAAGAGAGTGCACCACCAATGGTGTCCAAAATAAGGCCCTCAAGAGGATGGTTGTAAAGAGCTCCAAAGGAATAAGGCACTACAAGAGTGTGGTGCTTGGAATGGATGTGCTTATACAGGAACTTGTTGATGTGCATGTATCTGTGCATGAAGTACTGCCATGTGTCCATAACAAACATTGCAGTTATAAACTGCAACACTATCACAAGAGCAGGGGGTTGTTTCTGTCCAGTACCACTCTCATCACCAATAACCTGTGGGGTTATGAAAATGTCAGCATTTTAAGAACTAACATATAGACGAATCGAATGAACACTGAAGAACTCTTTTTTTAGGAAGCAAAAGTAACATTATGATACCAAGCGGCTTCCCATATTTTGATCATAGAACTGGATAGTCACTGTGTCAGTTTATTTTCTTGTTACCCTGTGGCCTGTGCTGATATATTTTATTTCAAGTTCTTAGTGTCAACTCTTTTTTAAGAACCAAAAGAAATTTTCTTATGATACAAGCGGATTCCCAAATTTTGATCATAGAACTAGATATCTACTGCATCAGTTTATTTTCTTGTGACCCTGTGCTGATGTCTTTTACTCTTTTTATTTCAAATTCTTAGTATGATTCCAATCAACATGAATCGACCTGACAACCACCCTCTACACTCACTTTGGCCCACTTGACAAGCAACAAATGTATTGAATGTCATGTTCAGCTTCTGAGCTTTAGAAGCATGTAAACAAGAGATGTTTGCAAAGATAATCAGAAGTCATCACTGACAGAACTCCTAGCAGCACTAGCCTTAAACATGATTTAATTGTTTTTCTTCATACTTGGTTATGGTAGATGCTCAAGAGCCAAGTCTAGAAGGGGAAAAAAGAAGCATGTTCAGTGCTTTACAGTAACGGTATGCAGAAATAATCTAGGAAGCTTGTAAAGCAATTTTGCTTCAGATTTAGCTAGTGTCTTCTGTCTCAATCGATCATTTCTGCAATTAAAATTATCGAGCTTGCTTCGTTCCACAGTATAATTACTCCCAAAGGAAACACCGGCTGAGTACTTAAGTACTAGGCTCATCTAAAATCTAAACAACTCTACAAATCCATGGTAAATATAAGAGAACAGGCGGCGGCGAGGAGGAGAAGATTACCGCGAATAGGGTGAGCGAGACGGCCACCTGGAAGGCCTGCTGGACGAGGACGCCCCTGACGACGGCGGCCTTGGAGACGACGTTCTTGGTGGCGGCCTCCTCCCTGGTGTGCAGCCGGTACCCGTCAAGCCGCCCCACCCCGTCCAGCGCGACGTAGAGCCCCGAGTAGAGCCAGTACACGGCGATCGGCACGAACGTGCCCAGCAGCTCGTCCGACGCCGCCCCAATCCCCATCGCCCCCCCCAGGAACAACAAGGCCCGAGCCCCCCCGGCGCCGCTGCCCGGCTCCCGGCGGCCGGTTCAGGAGGCGAAATCACGGGCGCGAGGGATCGACTACCGGGTAGGCGGGCGGGGCGGGACCAGCCCGGATCTCTCCAACGGGGAGGGAGGAGGAGGAACCGGAGTTGGGGGGTTTCGTGGGGAGATTGGTGGCCGCGGCGCGGGCAAGGGAGGGGGGGAGGGAGATGTATATAGCGGTGGCGCGGCGCGGCGGTCGCCGTCGGTCACAGCGAGGCTTCGGGGCTTCGGGCAGTCGGGCTGGCGTTGGTTGCAACGCGGAGCGGAGGAGCTCGGGTGGGTTCGTTCGGTTCGGTCGCTTCCCGACGAACCCGGCNCGGTGGCGGAGGATGATGCTATTGCTGGCTGCCTGGCTACCGCACACAGCCGCGCGGCCCCCTCTGCGGGTCAGCTGCGTAGAGGATGCCACGGCCCACGGGTAGTANCGGTGGCGGAGGATGATGCTATTGCTGGCTGCCTGGCTACCGCACACAGCCGCGCGGCCCCCTCTACGAGTCAGCTNGCGTAGATAGGCCTGCCTGCCATCCTGACCGTCTGATTCACGACAACGGACGGCTCACATATTTTTAAGAATAAGTTGATGATACTGTACGTAGCAGTATTTTAGGCATTGTGTCAATTTGTCCATATTCAGCACTAGTAGATTTTTTCTTTCCGTTCTTACCGTGACTAGATTTTTTCCCGGCTTTGCTTGTTTGACATGTCGTCTGCCGCACCAAGAGGCCAACAAGGACTTCAGAACCGCAAAAGCCAGCCATGTGTTCTGGAATCTGAAGTTGTGGACTCATTGCGAGAGGAGGGGAGACCTTGTGATGTTAACGTTTGCAGGTTCCTGCTTGATGCCTGGGCCAACGTTGATTTATTGAACGTCGTTTTCGGATTTATCGAGACCCCCATCTTTGAGCCGGCCGGAGCTGGTGCTCCACTGCTGCGGATACTACGAGTGGAAAGTTTGGTCTCCACGAGTGCAGGCCTGCCATCACGGATCACGCAGGGCGACCAGTTCGGAACTGAATCACACAGCTGGGCAAATGTTAAGGTGACTGTTTCCAATAAACAGATGCCAAGAACTTGATGCAAAACTGTTTCTCAAGTTTTGCTTGTGAAGAATTCTATCTGCAGGAGGAGCTGCACAAGTGCTAGTATCTAAACCAAGCGGCCATGATGTTAGGATCCTCTCGCTCCGGCAAGCACTGAATACGCTAGACTCAACGACGGAGTGTAATTGCAAGGCAACAAGCACAAAAGTCATCTCCACGAGATCACTACACGACAACAGAGAAGACATTAGGAGCTTGGCATTGCTGTTCAGCAACTTATGAAACAAGGCCGGCACTCCATACATTTATCTTGCAGAACAAATCAAAAGCGGTCAATAAACTGCAGTAGCTACTACCCTCAAGTTCTGTCTTGGTTTCCAAAATGGTTACATGCCATTGGCTGGTAAACTGACTGGAGCTGTCTATTTAGGCCATCATCCATATGTTGTTGGTGGACCAACAAAGGAGTAACGGGAGGACACCGGCACACTAGGCCCTCTAACCCTTGTAAGAACAGGCCTCTCAAGGCTTTCGCCGTAACGACTTGGCAGGTTCTCATAAGACGTTGTCGCATAGGATGGTCCTGGATGGAGGTCCATGGCACGAGTAGAAAGCTTGTAAGAACGGTACAGCTCATCCACACGTTCGGAGCGTGCAGCAAGCTCCCCTGGCAGCGCTCCGTAATCTCTTGCAAGAAGTGGATCCCTAATAGTCGCCTCAGCTCCAGTTCTGGAAGCAACAGTGAAGTTAATGATTTCAATGTTTGTCATAATCATAAAACATTGCAGAAAATACAACTTGTGAGTAAAAAAGAACTTTCAATACAGAGCTAAACTATTCTTTTTTAAAGAGCCAGCTACAGCCTACCACTAATAACACTTACAAAACAGAACCAAGATATGACAATAAGGTGAAAAGTATACAAAAGATAAACCTAAAGCACACTAAACTCATCCATTTAAATACTCAGCACCAAGACTTATTTTCCTTTCTTTTTCTGAAACAAGACAACCATTGAAAGGAAAGGAAAAGAAGCGGCACTAAACTCGTTCCTGATATTTTAATCTTTTGCATAGCAAACTGCCACTGAAAAAGAAATAATGCTTCCTGTATAATGAAATTTTGGAATGTTCCAACAGTTGCAGGATCACTACCCTTGGAAGTATTACTTAGTGCAAAACCGTAAACATCACAGAAGTTCTTATACATGTATATCCAGCAACAACTTGTATACCAATTACCACAAGAGACAACTTTTAGCCACAGCATATAGGCTTCTCGAAGGTGAACCTAGGCCAAATCTGTCAGTTCTCCATAGGGTCATACTCTAAGTTTATGGCAACTCTTTTGGGTATGCTGATTGCAATATGCAACAACAGAAAGGGAGTCCGATTAACTGTTAGAACTAGGCACAAAACACCTCAAATCCTCAGTCCATGATCCTCTATATTCCCTACCTGCATTCCAGTTAATTACTGCCACTCCCTCCTAAATCCTCGTTGTCTGATTCCATTTTCCTTCATACTCACAAGGGCAGATCTCCAGGAAAAAGGTATGCGCAATGTCCACTGGCAAGCCATTGCCTTTGTTGCACCACACATGCACATGCGCACAGTAGGTGCACCAAGCACCCAAGGCAAACAGAACCCCCAAAGAGCCACAAATATCAGTATATCACTCTAGTGTACATCGTAGTTGAAGTTGAGAAACCACAATTTAAGTACCAGTTTTACTAGCTGGAGGTTGATATCCCTTGACGAAAGTTGAAATGTGAGATTGAGTATTCAAATTTTAGTATTAAGTTTTTAAATCTTAAAACTGAAAGTCTTGAATTGAAACCTTTAAAGTCTTCCTGTTGAAAATTGAAAATCTTAAAGTCCCATTGTTTAATCTAAAAGCCCCAAACATCTAACTGGAAAGGGATTTCATTNCATGGAGAACACAACAATGAGAGTGAACGCGCTGGCCTTTGTGGCATGCAGCGGTTTAA
>JAZFNS010020001.1:120758815-120770971 GCA_037127165.1 Alloteropsis angusta | reverse complement strand
AGATTCGTCTCGAAAAGTTATGCTTGTACCTAAAAAGGTTTTGTAAATAGACTTCATTTAGTACTCTATGCAAAAAAGATTCCCTCTATGCTAGACTCTAGCACGGGGAACCGAACGGGGCCCAGATCCAATTATCTACCGATGCCTTTTCACTTCCTTTCTTTGTTTTTTTCCCCTCAATTTGGATGGTAAGGGGTGTTTATACTTTATAAAACTTTTTCGAAAAGAATTTTATTAAATAATAATTATATACTAATAATAAAATAATTACAATTTTCATCGAAAAAACTCAAGACGAATCTATAAAAGTAAATAAAAACATTTAATTTATGATTAACGATTAGTTGTTATAACATCATTGTTGTAAATTATAAATTAAGTAGATTTGTTAGATTAATTTCACAATTTACGTCCATTCATGTATTATCCCTAATTCGAATAGTAATTATTATCCCGTCAGTGACAGGGAGACAGGGACACGGTGGCCGACCCTCCCCGCCCATGCGCCGCCGCCACGCTGTCTCAACGCAGACCTCTTCAGACCCCATCTGGCGCCCACCTCTCTCGCTTCGCTCCCCCGGTTCCCCCTCGTCTCGCTCTCGTCTCCTCCTCCCCCTCCCCCTCCCATCTCCTGCGGGCTGGAGGCTGGAGCTCTTCCTCCGTTCCTCTCTATCCTCCATTGATCCATTCCTCTTCCTAGTCCTTCCCAAGTCAAACTGCAGCCAGACACACCAGCAGCCTCGAGTCCTCGACCTGGCTTACTTTTTCCTCCCTCCCCGTTAACCTGTCGGTCATCTTAAGCCGCCGACAGATTGAGGAGGGCTCAATCGAAATCATTTCCGATTGCTCCTGCCTTCTCTGTTCTGAGGGGGACGGGAAGGGGCGCAGCGCAGGAAGGAGAAAGAGAGATCAGGGTCCGCGGAGGAGAAGAAAAGGTTCGTTTCCCCTGTCTCTTCAATATTAGTTCTAGACTTTTTTCCCCTCCAAATGAAGTGCCCCCAGAGGCCAGATCTGCTAGCTATCCAAGACGTGATCAATATGGGACTATGGGTGCCGTGTTGCGAGCTTGCGATTATTGGGTGTTTTATGTGGCGATTTTTTAATCTTTCTACATAAATCTAGAGTTTTCGTGGACTAATTCAGTCGAGTGCTCGTCTGTTCTTTTTATTCCCTTCGCATTTATTCCTTGATGTTTTAAATTCGATTGCAATCGCTTTGCTGAATACTCTATATAATAAGCAAGGGACACGGTAGTGTTTGGGTAGGGTAGGGATGTTCTATTTCCACTGATATGATGAATAGAATAAGTTTCCTCTGAGCTGAGTAGCCACAGAGTAGAACACTGATGTAGCTTTGTTTATCAGCATCTCAACAGGAGGGGATCCATGCCATTTCACTCAAGTAACTGTATCTAGCCTCCCAAGTTGACAGGCTGGGGAGACAATGGCCATGGAAGCTCGTAATCTTCGGTTCGTCAGGTGCCCCAAATGCAGTCAGCTTCTTGTCGAATACCCCACCATTCCTGTTTACAAGTGTGGTGGCTGCGGTGCCATTCTCAGAGGTATAAACCGTTCGATCAATCTTCCATAAGCTGACAGTTTCTATGTTTTCTGGAACAATCTGATCGGTATCTATTGTATGATGCAGCAAAGCATCTTGTTGTACCTGTACCACAAACTGGTTCAGAATCTGGGGACAACAGTTTTCCAAACAGCCTGAAAGGATCTCCTCATAATAGCAGATCTCTTTCCTCGGATGAACAGAAGTCTATCTCCACTATTGCTCATCCTCGTGAAGCCATGGCTGATGGAAACATATCCTCCACTACAAACAATAACGACTATTGTGAGGCTCCAGTTCAAGAAAGAACAAGACCTGTAGCAGATAGTGTAAGCCGTCTTGAGCATCCAAATGAGGAAACAAGCTCTTTAATTGATGGAAGTATAAAAAAATATGGGGTTACGGCCAAAGAGATGCATGACGAAGACACTGGACCTGATTCTAGTTCAAAGTTGCCTGAAAAGGTAGAGAATGTTGTCACCAGTGAAAATGCAAATGGAGAAGAAGTCAATAATGTTGCTACTAGTGAACTGAGCACAACACTGAAAGCTGAGGCTGTTCATAGAGGGGAAAGGCTGCACACATATGAAGGCATGCATGCTGAGTCTCATAAAGCTCTGATTGAAGAGCTGGAGAGGTCTCTTTCATTTAGTAGTGATGATGACTACTTTTCGGATGAAGCAGAAAACAGCAGCCTTAGCGATGCTCTACGTAATCAGATGGGTAGTCGCAGATTTTTGCCAGGGGGCAAAATAAATGATGCCCCCCGAAGTGATCCACATGGTCGATTGATTGAAGAACTAGAGATGTCTTTCAGCGATGTAGAAGAGCCAATGGAGCAGCATGCTTTGGTCACAAGGAGAGTTCATGGAAATGTCCATGATAAGGATCCACAGAACCTGGATGATGACAGTGCACATCCATGTGAAGAAGACCTCTCGACATTTGACCATGGACGTCTCAAATCTGAACAAACTTCTCATCAAGAAAACAGGCTAATAGGCAATGGCAATCAAGGAAAGGAAAATATTGAAGATGACAACAATGCTACCAGCTATATTCATCGGAGTGAGCATATTGTGATTGCCGGTGAAGAAATTGTAGAGAGGTCCCACAAGAAGGAGCATGGTGAGGATTGGCAGCCATCAGACGGAGAAAGTGCTTATCCCTGTAAAGGAAACACCTCTTCTGTCGATGATGGCAGTATCAAAGTTATGAAAAGTTTTGAATCAAATGACCTATCAACAGAAGTCACTCAAGAAAGGGAAGAAGGGTGTATGGAAGATGGCAAGACTACAAACTGTGTTCATGGGAATGATAATCCTGTGCTTGCAGACGAAGACATTGCAGAGAAAGCTAGTGAAACTGAAGAACTATCAGCAGATGGAACTCAAGAAATGGAAGAGGGATATACGGAAGATGACAACATAACCAATCGTGTTCATGGCAACGATAATCTTGCGCTTGCAGAAGAATACATTACAGAGGGAGTTCATGGAAATGAAGAGACAGCTGATGGCACCAGAGAAAATGAACAAAGCCGTATTGAAAATGAAAATGAGAATGAGAATGTTGCTGTTGCAGATGGGGACATTGCAAAGAAGGTTCATGAGAACGAGCATGGTAAGGATGGGCAGTCCCCAGATTCTGAAAGTCCACATCTGTATGAAGGGGTCATCTCTTCTTTCAGTGCCGGTCATGTCAAATCTGAACAAAGTTTTCAACAAGATGAACCAATAGCTGATAGCACTAAACAAAAGGAAGGTGACTACATGCAAGATGGAAACACAACCGGATGCGTTCAAGAAAACAGTGCAGCTGTTGCTAGGTTTTCGAGCATGCCAAATATGAGAACTCAATGCAAGTTAGCTAGCTTTAATAAGAACAAAGAACAAATGACTTACATATATAGAGGCAGTCAACTTCGTCAGGGTCGGTCACTTGATTCTGAAGACTTCGACTCGGTCCAAAACTTTATGGAGTTGCAAATGGATGGTACCTCAACTTCTCTTTTAAGTGGGTCCCCTAGTCATGGCGATTTGATGCACAGAACATCAAACAAGTTTAATAATTTTGTTAGACATGAGCGCCTCAAAAAGATGGATGAACTAAGAGATCAGCTAACTAGGCTTTCTAGCCAGAAAGGCTCGGAGAGAAGTTACCAGAAGAGAGACCTAGAGTACCCACAACAATCCAATAGCTATGATGTCGAGCAGCATCTTCAAAGTGTTGATGGTGATTCCATTCCAAGTTCTTGTGCTCTAGAATCATATTATGGTTATGGAAGGCCACCAAGGTATCAACTACCAAATCCTTTGTCTCCAATCCATACAAACGCGCACTGCCATTTTGGGCATGCCCAATCATGTCTACCACGCAATTATGATCCTTGGGAGTTCAATTCATATTATCAGTCCTCGTACGCTGAAAGCACAATTATTGACCACGAATCACTTAGGTCAAGTTACAAGGAGCAGAAACGTGTGGTGAGAAAGCATATTCTGCGGCCTCTATCAGGTGCTTCCCCATTCACCATCTGCAACAGCTGTCTCAGTTTGGTTCAAATGCCATCAGATATCTACATATCAAAAGCAAAGGTTGGCAAAATGCAGTGTGGCAAGTGCTCCAAGGTTCTGTCACTATCATTTCCTGCTTTATGTAATGCAGATGCAATGATTAGCATGGATGCGGCCCAAGAGTCCTACAGCCTCGATGATAGCATAGTGGCTAAAAATGAAGATATTGCTACTTATTACGCTGAGTGCCTAACAGGGGCTCCTGTTAGTATCAGTGAAGATTATGGAGCATCGTACACAAGCTTGCCTACTCAAGCTGGATCTAGTAGCCTTGCTGCCATGCAAAGTGGCAAGAAGGTTTCAGACTCAGCACTTCATCGGCTCATGGGGTACGATTCAGCTAGCCAGTTGTTACGTCACAGCAGAGTGTTTGAAGATGGATATGAAAGCTTCGAGTCAATGGTGCCTGTTTCTAGCAGAGTATCCAGAAGAAAGAACATGTGAGGTTTTGCTCTTAGAAGTGAAACCTTTGGTCCCCTGCAAGTAGTAGGAAGGCCAAACAGTTTTGGAGTACGATTCTTTCATACAAGTCTTTCTTATGGTACAAAGACAAGGTGGCATCATGCCATCAAATAGAAATAGTTTATTGAGTTTCACAGAGAAGTTATTTGATGCAATTTAGTCTGTCAGGTTCTGTAGTCAAAGTGTATAGATATTGTTTGTTCTTATTGTAAATTTGTGTATATACCCAGTTTGAGTTATTGATATCATACTGTTGGTTCCCTGTCAAAATTGATGGATCGTGCTTGTTTTATCTTGTACTGTTGTTGATACTATGCATCTTAGTAGGGGTGGAATACTAAGGGGGTGTTTAGTTTGCAAAGTTCGCAAACTTTTTTTTGCATTGTGAAGCGTGTTCGCTCTCACAAACATGCTTCCCAATGCAAAAAAAAAGTTTGCTGATTTTGGGGGCAACTAAACACCCCTATTAATATGTTCAGGTGTTATCAGCCAATTTAGTATATCTTGAAATAAGACTGGAAATGAAATATCTACACCAGCATAGTGCTTCCTACAACTGGCAGTGGCATGGTAGCAGATCAAAGTTAGGTTGCACATTCTTTCTGTTTTCGCGCATGAATATGGCATGTACATGTGTGGAGGTGAAGGGGACTATACAACCACTAGATTTTGCAGGTGCATGTGCTTTGTCTGGCAAGACATGCACGTTGCCTCTCATGATAGCAGTGTAGCAGACAGTTGTTGCAGGTTGCTGTTGGACCTGATTGGAGTGTCAATGGGTGGCTGTGGACAGGCTAATACAGCCATTCCTGATGTTGTTGAGCTACTATGACCCCAAGCTCTGAAAAGGTAGGTGATGCCATGGTGACATTATGGTGATGTGCATGTTCTGCAAGTGTTTTGTTTGATTCCTTATGTTGATTGCAGGCATAGTGTCGACTACATAACTCACATTATTCTATATCTAGGTACTGGGGTTCCTCATGTGCATCTGAGCAAAGAAAGTGAAAATATGTAGTGGTTCCATCCTTTCCAGTTGGTCCGCCCCCTCTGCTTTATTTTTGTACAGTTGTCTGATGGGTGGATGGAGTGTTCCTGGAAATTTGTAATCTGCTCTCTATAACTGGATGCTGTAGTGTATATGGGTTCATATATGATTGCTCTCTGACTGAACCAACAGTGTGTCCGGATACTGCCTTTATAGTTAACTGAAGCATTCATTTTCAGAAAGAGGTAATTCGGACTGTTTGCTCAAGTGCTACATGGTTTCACCAAACAACCAAGCAAACCCAGGAAGCACCCCCCCCCCCAGCGCCCCTAACCATATCCATGAACTGGATCAGTAAGATCTCAGAGTATAAAATGGGATACATCATGTCATATGATCCAATTCTATATTTATTATACTTGCTTACCCCAAGCACTTACCAATCAGGCCAGCGCAACAATCTGCGCCCTCCCTTCCATTTTTTATATATTTTTCCCTAATGTTTCTAAGAGTGCTCTCTACTGATCCTCTCTTAAAATTTAGCTAGAATTGATTTAATGAAGTGTCTTTTTTAATTTAATTTCCTGTACATGTGAATTTGTGCATGGCTGGTGGCTGCAGGCTTTATAACGTCCAAAAATGGTTTCAGCATTTGATTGACATAATGCCATGTCGCATTCAGGTTGTTGAGCTGGATGAGGAGAATTATATTGGATAGGAGTAGCACTTGTTGCCGAATAGCTAGCAATTCATTTTACTCGGCTCGATTGTGAAATCATTTACTAATATTTACCACTGCCTGGCTGTTGTGTGATGGGGTTGGATGGGCTCTATACACTTGTTTTCTGTTTTCATTACAGGATTTGCAAGGACATTTCAGGGACACCCTGCACTAGATGAGGATAGAAGTGCTTTGAGGCTGTTGTCAACCGCATATGCAAGGCAAAATCCATCATTTAGGCACTGTCAGGTAAACTGATGCCTGCTGTAGATTTTTGAATTTTTACCTAGCCTCTTGATAGCCTACGTCGATAGAACTAAAGATTGTAATCCATGGTAACTGGATCATGTGAACTCTGAAAATCTATGCTTCTTAATCATTAGTTCTGTTGAGCATTTTAGAAAAAAATGTAATCTATAGCATGAAATGTGAAGTGATGCATTATGAGTTATGACAAATCATCCCTTTTCAATCATTAGTTCTGAACTTCTGTTGAGCAAAATATTTCTTAGACAATATACTCAGATGAGATAGTGGCCTTTTATGCAAGACTGCATTGTTTCTTTAGTCTTGACTGTTGCCTGCTTCTGAATTTCAGGGCTCTAGTAGGGTTATTGATTATTACTTTTATTTTTATTATACTGAAGAAATGATTGAATCTCAGGTACTCTTAAATTCGTTAATCTTAATGTGTGCATTCTTTCCTTTGAACATTTAGACTATGTTGCTGCTTAAAATACAGGTTGACCAGCTCATTCTTGAGGATGTACAAGAAAGATTGCCTAAATTTGTAATTCCAATTATTTACTGATCCTTATTTTTCAACATTCATTATATATTAAAAAATAAACATATGTATGCGCCACTATTGCTTAGTTTTTGGAAGGCAGAGTGTATCAAAGTATTTACACTACAAGTTTCTTCCACTGAACGTATCTTTTATGGTTATCACTTGGCACTTGCATTATTGCAACTCACTTCAGCTAAACATATGGGTTTCTTGGGAGTTCAAGTGGGATGGGTGACCGGATTATGGTTTATTCCAATGTTCATCAATATACGTCCATGGGGAAGTGATCAAGTTTTATAATGTCTTGGTTCTTTTACTATGATATATACTATCACAAAAAAATGCTGATAGTTAACTGCTGTAAGATTAGTTAATCCCCTTTTGTCTTACTTACATTTATATCTCACTGCGACGCTACCAAGATTTTCTTTTGTTGGTTGCGTATACCATATGTGTTTATGATACGATGATATCTAAATAAATACTTTACCTCTCTTTTAGTACTTCACGTTTGGAATGTTATCCTTTTTGAAAGAGTCAAAGAGATCATACAATGTTGTTCAGAATGACTCTTGCTTTATTAGATAATCCCTCTTTTGATGTTAACTCTGTTTATTAACGCCTGGAAAAATGTTATCAAGTCCTTTTATTTGCTCCTTTTGACCAAATTTTTGTGCAACCAACATTGTTATCTTCGTACTGTATGTAAATTTGCATGGCCTGCACTGGTGACCTGAAAAGATGCTGGAGATGCAATTACATTACTTCAATCTCTTGCTGGCTCTATTTTTTAGAGCATCCAGCTAGTATTAACTGTTTTTATGGGCTTGCAATCTGTTATATAGTACTAGTTCTATACTAGAGAATGATTTTTATCTTTTGGATGCACTATTTCATTACAACTCCTCTGATAATATTTGTCTTTTGGATGCATTATATTTATCTTTCTGCAAAATAAAAGGAAATTATTATATTTTTCTTTGTTTTCAGGTATGTATATGTTTTGAATTTCTGCTTAAAATCTGCTGTTTCCTAATGGTCATGTGACCTCCTCCTTTTTTTTCTGGTAGAACTGAATGGTTCTTTCATGCTGTTTATTTTATCTTAGAATAATATCCTGACATATCTTAACAACCCAAGTATTGGAACATTATTTTCTTATTACTATGCCTACGTGATGAATTCCATATACATGCAAGAAAAAAAGGTTCATGCAGGTGTCATGGACTCATTGCTAAAGTTAAACTGTGCCAACTGCTTGAGGAGAACAGATCAGCTGACTTCAGGTTTGGTTATGTTTTGTCAGGGACATATGCATGCCCGTATGAGTCAAGACTATGCCAATATATTCAGTTCTAGTAGATACAATAACTAAAAAGTCATACTTGGTTGAGCAGATTTAACATATCAATAATTGCAGTGTCTTTTTTCTTTTGGTTTATCCATGATGCTTATTGGTCCTCTCTATACCATGTTTGAGTTTCTGTTTATTTCCTCGGGGAAAAGGAAATATAAAAGCAACATGATAGCTTTATCTCTCTCACACAAAAAAAAGTCGACCTGCGGGGATAAGACAGCCCCCAGACATTTTGCTAAGAAGAAGACCTTCTCATGCAGGTCGAGAAAACTCGTGAACTCGGCACCGTAGCCCGTGTGAGAACAACCAACGACCTGGTCAGGCCTTAGACTTGTGCTTTGGCCATGGGATAGACGATAGAATTTTTTTAACCTCAGCCTGAAATTCGCTCCCACGAGGAGTTGAACCTATGACCTGAGGAATGCTACTAGAGTTATGTAACCAACTCAGCTAGAGGTCCGTTCGCATCTTATCTCTTCCACATGTCCACCGCATCTCAATCCTTTTTTTTCCTTTGGGTGACTATGTCATGTGGGGCCATCACTACAGCCGCAGGCGCAGGGATGGGCCCAACCAAGCAGCAGAAGATCAGGCCACCGTACGTGGCTAGGAGATTTAGGAGAAGATTCATGAGTTTGTTTAGGATTTGGTTAGGAGTCGGATTTGGTTAGGAGTCTGTTAGGATGTTAGTCGGCCGACCAATGGCCTATTTATTTGGTGTATCGTGGACTAGTTGGATTAAGCTTGATTAATAAACTTCTCCTCCTACCTCTCTTCTCTTAATCTCATACCCTTCACCATTGGGCACTCGGAGGAAAGGTCCTTGACAGACTAGAGTCACAATTACTCATGTTCATTGTTTTCATGAAACATATAATTAGAAGAGTTTGTAAATTGAACGATATGACTTAATTTTGTGCTGTAGCACTTATTAATTGGGCCCACTAATATATGTCCACGAGGTTAATGAGTATTGCTTTATATTTTCAGGGGCAAGGGTTGGATACTGTTTTAAAGGTGATGGTTGAGACGAATGTTGAGTTCTAAGGTATGATGGATGCCATCTGGAATTACATTTTGTTGGAACTTTGTTCCTGAGATTTTTGACAGCATATGAGCATTCATGATAGACGAATTCTGTAAACTATCCACAAATCTAATTTGAATTTTAAAGATGTCTGTTCTTTTTCTGATTTTACAACGCGAGAGTAGCAGACCCATCCACCTTAGCTGAATCTATATTCATTTACTAGAACCAATATGTCCTGATCAGATGCTAAATACATGATAAAAGTGTTTAGTAAAATGCATTTGAGAAATACTGGGAAAATGGTCTTGGTGTCTTAAGAATCTGTATATTACAAGTTTCGTATATTTCCTGGATAATCAAAGCTCCGTTTGTTCTTATAATTATCTTTATCTTTTTTTAATGCTTGGTAGATCTGGGGTACAATGATAATGAGAAAGAAGTACGGTGAGAAAGATCACTTTGCTGTCATCGTGACCCTGGGTTGCTCATTATTCATTCTATACCCAGTAATTCACATGTCCAACTCTCCTCTTCATTGTTGAGCATCATTTGATTGCATTCTGGACTCTGGTATGAATTGCCCACTGCTATAGAAGAAGTATTGGAGATCATAGACCAAGTTTGATAACTGCTGATGCTGCACCAACTTGTTACTTGGGTTATTAGCCATCACCAGTACCGAACTGCCCATAAATATGTATAAAGATTCTTGCAAATTATACAGAGTGCTGGGGCTGGGCTATTAGTACTATTATTCTGAAAGTGGTTCTTTTCCTTGTGGCCTTCATGGATGCAGGCATCGATGGATGTCAGTCCATTCAACAAAGGCAGAGAAAGCACTAGGTTATCTTGGGTACGAATTCTGTCTTCTACTTCTTTCGACACAAGAGAAAATAAGAAATAACATTTGAAGCCATGATGTAGCTCATGAAGTCCTGTAGTAGCTCATATTTGTGAATCTTGAGGATTTCTCTGCTTCATTGAACATGGTAACCTGTTTTTATTTTCCACTGTATTATTGCACTGAATTATTCCAGGTGGATTATGTAGCTAGAGCTATACTTCGTATCCTGGACACAGGTAATATGTATGGTACCTAGCTTAATTTCAAAGTTTGCTACCATATGATTTAATATATCTAGTGAAATACTTGAAAATTCCCAAGAATGACTTGGTACTACAGACACAGATGTCCTAATCCTATCTAGTACCTCGTCGTCTTTGATTCTGAACTGTTGCTTGCTCCTTCTTTTTTCCAAGTGAACGAGTGTAGAATTCTGAACTCTTTGATTCTGAGCAAGCAATAGTTTCCAAGGAAATCCATCCTAAAATAAATACCCAAATCTAGTGGGAAGGATGACAAATTCCCTGATCTAGAAGTTCTACTTGGTGCCTACTTGTTGCAACTTTTAGTTGCAGCGGAGAACCAGAAAACTAAACAAATTAGAGCATATACTCGTGCTGACCACATGCTTTGGCTCGATCAGCAGGCAAAACCAATATCAAGATGTTCAGAGTTCAGAGGACAACGGGCTACGTTTGAAGTGGTTCCGTCAGTTTCAGAGGCCAAAGTTGCAGAGCGTCAGGAACTCCATCTCGGTGTCAACGTACTTAGTCCAGAGACTCTTGTACTGGTTGAAGGCGACGTCGAGCCACGGCTTCATGTTCCCGTTGAAGTGTATCACGGCAGCTCCGCTGATGTCCTCGGGTCTGATGTGCGGGTTGTACCCCAGCCCCATCACGTGCCATGACTTGTCCAGCGCCTTCGTTTTGCCGTAGAATGTCATGAGCCCGACCGGCAGAACAGACGCCGGATCCCAGAGCGTCCCGTTCTCATTCTGCCAACCAAAATAAACAAGCAACTAATTCAGCCCAAAAAATTGTTTTGATTCACAGGTTGTGCGTGCCATAACCATTGTTCGAGCCAAAAACTTACCATTTCCATGAAGCGGTGGAACTGCTGGGTGCATTGCTCTCGTCGCCACGCCTGGAGGTCGAAGACGTTGACGCCGTAGGACCAAGCGCACGCGCGGGGGCTGAAGCTCTCCTGGACGAAGGGGTCCGAGAAGTTGAGGTACTTGCCGTACCGGCGGAACCCTCCGAAGCATGTGTGCAGCGCGGCGTTGACGGTGGCGCCCATGTCGACGCGCCACAGCCCGGCGAGGTCCCTCTGCACCACCACGTCGTCCTCCAGGAGCACCACCCTCCGCAGCGCCGGGAACATCTCCGGGAGGTAGAACCGGAGGTAGTCCAGCAGCGCCACGTCCCTGTTCCCGTCCTCGACCTGCCTGAGGACCGGCGAGTAGGAGGCGTTGAGGAACGGGAAGTCGGAGACGGAGAGGAGCTGCACGTGCGCGCCGAGCGGCGGCGGGCGGCGCGCGAACCAGACGCGGAACGCCGGGAGGTACATGGGCGCGGTGACCACGTGGAAGACGTGGCGCGAGGGCTCGGCGGCCGCGCGCGCCGCGGAGGCCACCACGACGGAGACGGCGAGCACGTTGTCGGAGAAGATGGCGTAGTGGCAGAGCGCCGGGTCGGCGAACTGCGGCGGCGGCGGGGCGNGAGGAGGCGTTGGCGAGGCGGGCCTCGAGGAGGCGCATGGCGAGGCAGTGCAGCGACTTGGGCGTGGACCACGCGGCGATGCGGGCGTTGAGCACGCCCGCGCGGCGGGC
>JAZFNS010020001.1:120068338-120079604 GCA_037127165.1 Alloteropsis angusta | reverse complement strand
GAAGAGATAGAAAAAATTATAAAGAAAGGTGCATCATTCATTGAGAAAACCCAACGAAAGGATGGGTCTTGGTATGTACAAATGCATTTCTGTTGCAGAATATGTAAATAATGGTATTGCTGATATTGTAAAAATTAATTAAACAGGTATGGCTCTTGGGCAGTATGTTTCACTTATGCAACTTTCTTTGCTATAAAAGGATTAGTTGCTGCAGGAAGAACATACCAGAACAGTTTGTCACTCAGGAAAGCATGCAAATTCTTGTTGTCAAAGCAGCTAATTACAGGTGGATGGGGAGAGAGCTATCTAAGCTGTCAAGTTGAGGTATTTATCTTCTCACTTAAGTCATGAAAACTTAATTTATATAGAAATTGTTGCCTCCATTGTTCTGTTAAGGTGCGGTTTTATTGGTATTAACCAAATATTGGTAGCAGACAATTTCTGTTTTTAGATAGATAAATAGTAAGAGAAACTCCAACATGTCCTTTAAACAAGCACCCACTTAAAATTTAGAGGCCGGGAGTCAAGAAACAAAATCCAGCAGACACTTTACTTTTTCCCCTAAAATAGGGAAGCCCCCAGTTCCTCTCCACTCCCTCCTGGCCTAGGAGGTGGTCTGGAAGGCACTTTATCCCAAATTAAACACTAACATGTTGGGCAATAGAAATAGAGGGTTGCTTATAGGGTGTTGCTGAAAAATTTCCCACTCTAGAAAATAGAGATAGATACTAAAGGTATTGATGAAGTTGCTCTAGGTGGACTCCATTACACTGATTTGGGACCGCACTAATGTGACTAAATTGGTAACAACAATTATAATGGCTTGTANTCACACAGTCTTTGAAAAATTCAACTATGCTCAAAGTTTTGGTATTTATATTTTAAGCTCTTCTTTGGTATTGTTTAATGAAACACTCTAAGTCCTTAGAGTTTACACATGTACTAATCATGTTTTCTGCTCCAAATTGGACAGGAGTACGTTGATGGTGGCAATCCACATGCAGTGAACACTGCCATGGCAATNGTTAGCTTTACTTTATGCAGGACAGGTTTGGTTAATTTGCACCTTTGTTTTCTAAAAAAATATTTCTCCCTTGAAGTATATCATAATATTTGATAGGAAAGAATGAAGTGTGTCTTGCGATTTAAATATATTTGTAATTTTAAAATTATTTTTATGTGTATGTGTATACTTGTGCTTCTATTTCTAATGTTGGACCCTGTGATCAAGCAGATGGAACATGACCCAGCACCATTATACCGAGCTGCAAAAGAACTAATCAACATGCAGATGGACACAGGGGAATTTCCCCAACAAGTAAGTGTTCAGTTTAAGTTTGATGGTGAACGAATGTAGAGTCTTCCAAGTAAGAATATGCAATTTCATAATAATAATATACTAGTGATGTGCGCGCGCCCCGGCGCGCAGAATGGTAAGTGATTATGTAAAAATTATTGAACGATTCTATTGTACGAAGGAAAATTAGAGCAGATTATAGGATATGCAATAATAAAAGCGGATCATAGGATATGTGATATTAAAATATATCACATAGAACATAGAAATACAAAGGTGCATAAGAACCTAAAAAATATAGCTGCTGATGGATTGCAGGACCTATGGATATACAGATAATACAGGTTCTATTTGACAATATTCGGTTCTGGAATGGGCACACGATATACAATAACAAAATACAATACATACAACATGGGAGCACAAAGCTGGGTAGGGACCTAAGGTAGATAGCTGATAATATAGTGCAGTAGCAGTGGACCTAAGTGATTTAATAGATAATATTAGTTCTACTCTACTTATAGTTGGTTTTGGAAGGGGCGCTGGATCATATGCATATGACGATATCTGATTGTGTAACTTGACTAAAGAGTTGGCTACCTTGTGCATTGGATCATCTGGGTTTGCATCGCCTATATAAATGGCTCGGGGTTGATGTTTAGTGGATGCATTCTTCCGTGGGCAACTGAAATTGGTAACACACTGGAGCTTTCTTCACATATGGGCCCACGGGAAAAATAACCGCTACAGTCACAGGCACGCTGCCGTCCTCCGGAATTCACCAGGGATAGGGACCTTCTTATGCCTGACAGCATGAGTTTGTATGTCTGAAGTGTGTCTTGCAGCGCATATTGGAGGGTTGTTTCATTTTGCTCAAACAATATCAGGGATGTGGTAGCTCCGAATTACTGGGTTTTGGTGAGAGTGGAGTAGTTATTGGCGCTAAGTTGTAGTTTTACACTGTGTTTCATATACATACTCACAGGAAGGAAGGTTGGCGGATAAAATATTACATGAATAGGACGTCACATATAACATTAGGCAAAACATTGATCGTTAAACATGCTTATGTGATTTATAGTACAACTAATTAAGAGCCCATCCTGAATGGTCATATAGAAAAAAGAAGACCAAAATGCAAAGTGAATCAAATGCTTCAGATATTTTTTTTGGCTTTCTCTAAAGAAACAATGCTGGGGTAATGGCTTGCCCTTTCCAGCCATGGATGGGATTGAAGATGTGATTGGCTATAAACCACGCTGAGCACGAACCGACAACTCACTAGAATTGACATTTCATATTTTACCTTCCGTGTTATGCCAAGTACAATGAAATGCTGCAGCAGAAATGAAACTTTTTAGAGAGACAGGTGAGCTCAAATAAAGAATAAATAATTCGGCTTAGCTTCTATAAATATATAGCCTCAGATGTAGTCCCACGGAGAAAGGTCATCAAATGTGCCACAGAAAATTCCCTGCTTGAAATCAAGGATTGTTCCTCCTATGGATTTATTACATAAAAGTAGCCACTATTGGATCATATCAGAAAGAAAAACAACTGAGGCTGAAGGCATATTCAAGTTCTCCAAATAATTGCTCCCACAATAAATACTAAGAAGCATACATGATTGGATCAGAAAACATTACCACATTGTGATTGACTAAATGTAATAACCCATCTGAGATCCATAGTATTGGCCTCCGCATAGGTTGTCAAACATACATAGATTCCCACTGTCCATCACTTTGCATTAATAATTATTGGCATATGGAGATAGTAATATGTCCAATATATTACTGACTGGATATCCACTAATAAGATTTCATATGGAGATAGTTGATCTATCATTGAACATCATAACATTATTGCCATGCTTTCATATGCACCCACTATCCATGCTACGTCAAACCTGATGCACCAAAGTAAAGACTGGCAAACATTAGTGAGCTAATATGATTAAAAAAACAGGTGTACATATAAGACGGAACGGTAAGTGAGTCAGCAAGAAATGGTAACAAATATACCAAAAAGATATCTAGACAAGGTTTCAGGTTGTAAAGTTCATATTATACTGGCAACACCTCTATAAATATAATCTAAGGCCTTATAATGCAAATTAATAATTATTAGTACCAAATGATCTAGTAAAATAAGCAGAAGCTAATAGGTTGGAGAGGATTATACACAATAGCGATGGTGTGTTTACCTGCTAAGATGCATCAAGGCATCACAAAAATAATTGAGATTTAACCAAATCCTGAAGAACCCCATAACTAAAAAAGCATTCTTCCAGTTGGACATGTAGTTCAGATGCTAATATTTTGTGTCCAAATGACATATTTTGGTGAAAAGGCGACAACACATAAAAGATCAAGATCCAAAGTGGTAACCTAAAAGGTCTAAATATCTGAGGGTAGACCTCCATAAATATGATGAAAGTGGCCCTTCGCCTAGAATAAAAAGAGACTTTGTGCATAAGTTTATTGAGTACATTAAAGTACAGTTAAGTTGAATCGGGCTCATGGAATCTAAATCTGCACTCAACAAAAAGAAGTGTATTTCACCAATTCTCATCATGAAATTTCACTCTTAAGTTGCTATCATTCATGGAAACGAAGGCGATAGAACCTGAAAAATTGTAAAACGACATGGCCAATCGTATGCATGTGGAGTCATATCTGTAGAAATCAGAGTGAACAACCTCTGAAAACTATGGGTACCTTGGCAAGCATCCATACATTATCAGCACCTCCATAAATCTGCAAGTTAGATCAAGTTGATGAGGTGAGAAGGAATGACAGAAAACAAAAGGAAGCAAATCAACATGTAAATCCTATAGCTCAAATATCCCATCAAGATCCCAACTACCTAATTTAAAAAATTGTTCCTACTGACGACTACTGCAGAAAACAAAAACTTTTAGGGATAACGTAACTCCAAATATATTATGTATGCATATTGCAAAGGTTGTCACTCATAAATAAAAAAACTCTAGTCACAATTACCTTACATCCCTTTAGGCTGTCAATGTCAACTGATTCAAAGACCTAATAGAAAAAAATGCAACGACATTGCATAATTTGAGCATTGCTAAACACTTTCCGTTCGCAATTGGATATTCTTAGTAACAAATTTTCCCAGCAATGGCTGTCTTTTTTTTTTACCTCGGTTACTTGGTCACAAATTCACAAGAGATTTGCTAATGTCAAAGGTGAAAAAATATAATTAAGAACTGCAGCAAAGGAGGGGAAAGATATATATGATCAGATTTTAGTAAGGCCAGCAAGGCTGCAACGGGACGCAAAGTAATGAAAGGGAATTCCTCGTTGGCACCGCTACTGGCAAACAACCTCAACTATATAAAAACAGTACGTGTACAAAGTGAGAAAAAAACCCAGAGGAATGTAATCCTCAAGATGAACGCACGTTCCTACTGCATATGTTTTCCCTTGCTCGACCATAATGGTAATTAAATGTTGAGGCCTCAGGTACTGAAAACCTAAGTAAATGACGAAGTCACGCACATTCTACAAACAACACTCACCAAACCTTCTGTGGATACTGGATAGCACATCATCATGTCGTCATATTAGTAAAGGCTCAAGTTCATGTGGCACTAAAAATTCTATTTCTAGCAGAGGAGCCTAGCAGAATAAGTGAAAACAACATGTAGATGTAATCACTGTGCAACATGGGTGTATAATCTAATAGTATTATGTATTTTTAGGTAGGATTAACAGGATGTATAATCCAGTAATATGGCGCAAAGAAAAAAGACATTGTACCTTACCAAACCTGATCATTTCTAGTAGTATGGCACGAAGAACAATACACTGTGCCTTACCGAAGTTGATTAGTTCTGGTGCAAGCAAGGAGCACCTCTCCTGTGAACCCGTGGCTGCCAAAAAAAATCAAAATAAACAAAGATTCATAAGATAGCTGTACAAAAGAAACAAACACTAGCATCCAGATCAAAACACTATAGATCCATGAAAAGGGACGGGGATAAATGAAATTCTATAGAGCAAGAAAATATCCAGAATCTGTTATGAACACCAGAAGAAGAAGATCCAGAAAACAAATGAAGGGAAAAGAACAAAAGCACAAACCCTAAACCGAAGGCAAGGGATTCAATCTGGGGAGGGGCCCGTTCGATCCAGTTACTACAAATCCGTTTTGTACCTCCTGATTTGGATTGAAAGGGGTTCACCACATCTCCATGTGAGATTGAAGCCCGACGAGGTCGGATTGAAGCCTTCCACGAGAAGGCCGCCGCCATCGTGCGATGGCTGCAGGTCGCCGGTGCATGGGCGCCGCCGGCCGTGGGCGCGACGTGGGGAGGCCGCGACTCGGCGGCGGTGGTCGGCGACTCGGCACTCGCGAAGCCAAAGCCAAATTAACAGACACGGGAGAGGTCGGGGGCTGACGGGAGGAAGTCTCCGGAACGAGAGAGAGAGACCGGCGCGACTGCGCGAGAGGAGAGAAAGCGACGGGGAGAGAGAACAGAACGAACCGCCCAATCGGATACCGACACGTAGCGTAGGGAAGGAATATTCTGCAAAGATACCTCACCGGAAACAGGAACCAGCTACAGCCGTTGATTCGCAAGATCCGACGGTGGGAACTTTTTTAGGTGACGTGTCCACATTGCTCAACCGAGATTCCCTGTAACTCCAACAAGAAGAGATAGCTTGAACAAATACTCCACGATGTGCAATATAAGTCCATCATGACATTGAGAGTCTCGGATATTGCACATAGATCAATAACATCTAAAAGAATGTACTATAGTAAACAGAATTAAATGGTTACCCGTTATAACAGTGTGTTCCATCATATTGAATCTAGTAACATCAACCTACTGTTATGAACCTATACATATAACATTTTTCAGCCAATGATACTTTTATAGCCAAATGGACTTATATTGTTTTCAAATGGACTTATATTTGGGATTATTAGAGGGAGTATTCTACAAAGCATATTTNTGTTCAGCACAAGAACTAAGGTTTATGTAAAACTAATATTATGGTGAATGAAAATAATGATCACCATACAATTGGCACTGATAATGCCTTGGAACTTTGAAACACANTGAGTCAAATTAAGAGAGATGATAAGGTAGAAAGAGAGGACTTCATTACAAAAGAAGCCTTTTTTATTAAACAAGACGTAAAAAACTATGAACCTTGCATTTCATAATGGAGGCGATTGGAATTTTGTTATCACGTTTGAGTCCGATAAGCCTTAATTGTCATAGCTATAATTGTGTAGTACATGTTAAACTTAGACATTGTTTGTATCTTACACTAACATCCAAATCCATCCTGTTCCAGTTTTTTAGTTTATCTTATGGTTTCTATATTCAATGTCTGAACAATGGATGATAAATATGCATTTAAATTTTAGGAAATCGTTGGCAACTTCAACTCCTCACTTTTCTTCAATTATACCAACTACCGGAACTTATTTCCCATATGGGCTCTAGGAGTGTTTCGCCGCCGACTTCTTGCAAATAGAGGGTAAAGTGGTTCCTTTGGTCAGTTAAGTTGTAATAATGATATTTCAGATGCGAAGTATCAAACTAGCAAATGATATATACTTTAATGACTTAGCGTTTGCGTGATGAGATTGTTCAGCACAAAAGTAAATTGAAATGTATTATTACTACTACATTTAACTGTGGTTGCTAGATTATCAAAACCCACATGACAGTATTGAATGGTCTGGTTCCTTGAGCTCAATGACAAGGCATCATGTCCTTGTTATCCATCTTTGTGTCTGTGCCTATGGTTAGTTCCTTGGGCTTAATGACACCCTATGATATATACCTTTTCCTATCAGCATCTGCGTCTTTTCTATTCAATTTGGATGCATAACTGAAATAAAAATCGTGGCATATGGTTCCATACAAAGCCTCAAGTAACCACTACTATGATGATGCACATGGTTAAACAAATTAACAAACAGGTAACCAGACGTTTAGACTAGAGGGCTCATGATATGGCTAGTCTGATGTAGATGACAAAGTCGATATTTGCATTGAAGTTACTAGAAACTGACCAAATTAATCCCATTTAGTCGAGTACCATCCGTTGGTCAACTCAATTATATGGGACTAATCCCACTAGTCCTTAAGATGTGTCATGAGTAAGCTCAGCATTTATATTAGGGAAAGGATCAAGATGCCCAATAGGGCATGAATTAGACTTCTAACATTTTTTGCAGAATAAAGAACTTGGTCAAGCCTAATCACCCCATGTGCCTATCCCTGACTAGTGTGACTATCTTGATGATTAAGATGAGGTTTGCAACCTAGTTCTAATCCTAGTCTAGCATTCTAATAAATACAAATGCAAAAAGTAAATTACCAAATGTAAAGAGGGACTTTTTCTGAGTTATTAAAGAGTTGACACTCTCCTATAGTCGTTATTGCAGCACCCAACACGAGGGTGTTGCTCCCTCTTCATCAAACAGGAGGATCAAGTGCTCTCAAGTGGATGTTCTTCTCTCCTCCAGAATGGCAAACTACAAAGCTGTGTACACCTTCTTGGGCCACTCATCCTTAATAGATCATCAAGAACAACACCACCAAGAGAAAGAGTGGACTTATCTCAAAGAAGTCTTCTAGTATAGGTCCACAAAATTTAATTCCCCATTTATTGGAACAATTCCAAATCAAGTCAATTACCAAGGTAATCGAAGGTACCCTAGAAGTTCCTGGTGAAGAGGCATTTGAGAGTGTGCCAAGAACCAACAGAATGTTCTTCGAGATTTTCCAAAATGAGTGAATGGTGCAAAATTTAATGCCATAGGGAAATAGAGTACTTTGTTGTCATTAAAGCCTCCAACGACTTATATGGCAGTAGAAAAGTAACGGAACCATTATTGAGGTTAGTGCTTGCCACCATACTTGTTGAACCCAATAGGTTTGAAGTTGGGTGGGTAAATAGTGCATCTGATTCTTCTGGTAAACTCCGGGAAGCCATTAGAATCATTAGGTGCTCTATAGAGTTTCTTCCTCCCTTTTTCATCGTTGACTACTTATGACATGACATGCATCACNGATTAGCATTGATGTACTGCATGAGATCTTCAACTAGTCAATTTGAATATGCCCCATGGTGGTTAGGACCTCTCGCAGGTGCTCCACCAATTTTCTTCCTGTGTTCCCGTTACCAATTGGCATGGCTTGCTTGTGGAGGTGGTCCGCTATTAGCAGCATGTCTTGCATTGGGTTGAATTGGTACTTGACTTGCATTAGGTCGTCTGCAACTTGCAACTTGACTGTGATCACCTTGCCAAGNGAACATATGAAATTGGGTTAATTTATCCAACTATGCAAAAGCTCAGTGATTAAATCGGAGTAGTTGTTGATTCCCTAGGGTTCGTGGAAAATCCCTTAAGCAAATTCTGAGTTTCATGACATTAGCTATCAGCCTATTGTAATCCATTGTGCTACCATATCATCTTCTGCACTACTAGTTGCATTACGTCAAGTTTGGGCGTTAGCACGACGTTCAGCATGCTTTGCATTCTTGATTCGTCGTCAAGCTTTCTGATCTTTAGATTTAACCACTGCATCAATAGTGGATTTATAAGATGAGATAGCTTTAGTTCTTCATAATCATACTGATCATCGCTGACTTCCGCCATAAATACTTGTCGGTCAGGCGAATAGCTTCCTATGCTTGAAGTGGCAATTTCAGTATTATCCAGTTGAAGAGGTTGTACTTATTGGAAAGGCAATTCTTCATTGCAAGCAACAATGTGTGATTCATCAATGTTGTCGAGTTTAGCAAGTGTCTAGCTCTTCAAGTAGACAAATCTTCCTTTCAAAGTTAATCTAAGAATCAAGTCATAATGGCTTGCTGATATAGGAGCTTCATCATCATCAGAATCCGACAGTAGTCGGTGAAGTTGAACTCCTCCTGACATGCGAAATTGTCACCTTCCTTCTTCTGAATGTTGCCATCCTTCTCCTCATCCAAAGTGGACTATAATTTTGATAGAATTGCCTCCCAATAAATGGTCGGTGAGTTGTTGAATCCGATAGGTGGTGTGGTTGTTGCTAGAGCGGACTTCGAGCTTTATGGCTTCTCTGCTAGGTTTTTGATTTTTTTCATAGACCCGACTGATCCTCATTTCTCTTTTCCTCCTTTTCCCAGAAGGCTTTCATGAATCTTATGAGGTTGTCCTTTTACAGAGGTGTTATTTCAACCACCTGGATGCCTTGTGTGTTTGGCCCAAACTTGGTTTTTATCATGGAGAACTACTCCTGCTCAGGACGAATTTGAACTCTTCTTCTTTCCACTAATGTCGAAACGGAATTCTCTACCCCACATCAATTTGCACTCCTGTAGTGCTCGAGAATGGCCAACCAACAATGAGTGATGTATCCCTTGTTGCATTAGTTTCAAGTACCACAAAGTCGATTGGGATGAAGTAATCTTGTATTTTCAATAGAATATCCTCTACTCCCCGCTTGATAGCAGATGTTTCTCATCCAGTGCAGAAGAGATCAGATCACAAAGTTCCGACGAGAGAAGGAGAGAGAAGAGTGAGGCTGTGCACTATGGCAGTTCCTGCTGTGGCCATAGGAGTTGTCGTGCCGTAGAGGTCTATTATCCAGTCTTGTGTAGTTCATGAATCTGAGACATTGGTAAGCGTGATCCCTTCAATAGCAAATGGTAAGATGCTAATTCATTAGCATTTGCCTACTCATGGAACAAATCAGAGCCTATACGTGGGCACTATACAAATCCGGGCTTTGAATTGTTAGTGGTGTGTCAGTAACAAGTAAATTGCAAACATATGCATATTTTTTTTGTAATACAGAGTATATTTAGTCATCAAAAGAAGCCATGTCATTAACTAACCTGGAGCTTGTTGACGACTCTTAACTGCATATCTGTACCATCAACATATTCATGAAATTGGATGAAATTCATTAGATTAGGGGCTATTTCTAATGAGTTCCACAAGTTTTGGTGAATATGTGCATCTAGGGACAAAGTGGGAAAAGATGAACCTCGCCCAATAGGGCCCAATCTTTTCCCATGCAACAAAGCACACCTGTGGACCATCCTGCATGTTGATTTGATGATGGTGAAAGCAGAGGGATGTGATTGGGCCACGCGGCAAGCACATGGATTCATGGGCCCACATCTCAATCACAACTCGTACACATACCCCTCTAGCCGCCGGAAACTGACTCAAGGGCCCACGTGGAAGCGACATTGATGAAGTGGGGCCGTTTGGGCACCGACTCCGGTCGGCTGACCCCCCCTAGTTGACCAACCTGGTCCTGCGTCAGAAGCGGTCCCCCTTTGAACCGCAGCTCCACACCGCCTTCAGGACTCCATCCGTGCTGTGCATCGCTTGAGGCGGTCTATCAGACGGTCGCCCGACCCCCTCCGATCGGCCGAGCGGGTCTTGGTGCNAAAATTGCCTCAACCGCCGCGAGCTGATCCCTTACCAACCCTACGCCCTATAAATACATGCAAAAGCTGTAGAGAAGGGTATCATCAAGCTCAGAGCAAGGTGCAAAGGCGAAGCCCTCCTCATAATAGAGTAGAAGTAGGGAGAGAGTGAGGGAGAGTTTGGAGGAGTCCCGGCATGTCGGCGACACNTCTCCTTCTTGTACCTCGGTGGATACGAGCCTTCGAGTAAGTATCCGGGATATTCAGCTTATGTACTTGAGTTCATGTTATAGGAAGCTGAGTTCATTATTTGGCTTGTGGGAGAACTCCCTTTACTATATTCTTAGTTTAGAACTAAGGTATCCTCTCTACCCAGTCTAACATAAAAACTCGATCGGTCCGGGTTAACTTTAGACCTTAGACAGTACACTCACGTTCCTCGTGGATTTGATAACCTGGTTTACTCACGGATGAAAGCTACTACGACAGCTGTGCGCTTGCGGACTTTCTGTTTGCCACCGCTGGTGTCAATAGAGCTAAACAGAAA
>JAZFNS010020001.1:119039891-119054721 GCA_037127165.1 Alloteropsis angusta | reverse complement strand
TTTCAAATTCTTAAAACCTTCATGCAAGAAATGTTAGAAAGGAAGTCTGTACTCAATATGACTTCAGCTCAATGTGGACATAAGTTATTAAGTGAAAGGGGAATTTGAGCATACACCATTGTATAGTACCTGTAGTCTGAAGCCTTATGTTAACTTTGTTTTCAGCAGGATGAGGGATGCTGTATCCACAGAATGCCACCCTTGGGCTGTAACATTGAAGAAAAAGTTATAATGGGAAGTGCTCCTGTTGTTATACACTGCATTTACAGAATGCACACAACCGAGAAGTTTGGTCCAAAAGCATATGAGCTGATAGAAAAATACAGTTGATTGAAACAATGGCAAATATAAATTCAATATCTGAACCAGCCCAATATAGAGTTCACATGATCTACAGATCATAAGTCTAATACACGCACCCATTAANATCTTAATGGTTGAATAAAAAATAACCAAACATTTCTTATGAGTTCCTGATAGTCACCAAATCAACAACGAAACTGAATTGTTACGTTCCAATGCTTTGACACTATGACCTAGCATGTTTCACCAGCAGACATGCTTAATTATGAAAAAAACATAGGTTTCCATTAACAATAAGATATTCTCCTTTCCTGTAGTCATCTAAAAACAACATAATTCTGTGCTAAAGATGACCAATGATGCAACCCAAGCAAGGTCAACAACCTTAGACATTGCGATAAAAAAAATTGTCGTTTCCACTGCATATTTTCCACAAATCAAATAGAACCACACGAGCGCAGACTGCTAACCTCAGTTCCTCACAATAACTGACCGTGCTTTAACAATAGAAGAACTAATGTCAAGTTGACATTGAAATATGACTCCGGGCTTGTAATGCATGTTCGAGTTCTAGTTGTGGCTGGTTTCAATCCACCCTCAGCTGACATAAAGAATTGTAAAGAAAAGATGCAAATTCTCCTGCTGCATTCACAGGAAAATTGAAGCGCCTGAATAGTTTCATTTCCTGAATGCATGTCATTCCCATAGCTGCAGCCATAANTTCTTAATGGTTGAATAAAAACAACCAAACATTTCTTAGGAGTTCCTGATAGTCACCAAATCAACAACGAAACTGAATTGTTACGTTCCAATGCTTTGACACTATGACCTAGCATATTTCACCACCAGACATGCTTAATTATGAAAAAAACATAGATTTCCATAAGCAATAATATATGCTCCTTTCCTGTAGTCATCTAAAAACAACATAATTCTGTGCTAAAGATGACCAATGATGCAACCCAAGCAAGGTCAAACAACCTTAGACATTGCGATAAAAAAATTGCCGTTTCCACTGCATATTTTCCACAAATCAAATAGAACCACACGAGCGCAGACTGCTATCCTCAGTTCCTCACAATAACTGACCGTGCTTTAACAATAGAAGAACTAATGTCAAGTTGACATTGAAATATGACTCCGGGCTTGTAATGCATGTTCGAGTTCTAGTTGTGGCTGGTTTCAATCAACCCTCAGCTGACATAAAGAATTGTAAAGAAAAGATGCAAATTCTCCTGCTGCATTCACAGAAAAATTGAAGCGCCTGAATAGTTTCATTTCCTGAATGCATGTCATTCCCATAGCTGCAGCCATAANCCAAACCCCAATTGGTCTATTTTACTACTTACTAACCAGATTCCACTGAAAGAAATTTAAAACTCCAGCCACCCTACGTCCGCACCGAATTCATCATCACAAGACCAATCCAATATCACCTACCAGTTACCACTGCGTCTTCTAATAACCAACTTTAGACTGTGAAGTTATCCAACTTCGCGCACATACAGCCCAAGGTTACAACTTATTGGAACAAGGAGAAAGGGGAAACTGTGACTCACTCCTGGTTGAGGACGAATCTGACGGAGTTGGCGAGGGTATGGTCCTCCTCCATGATGGAGAACGACGACGAGCTCGAATCCTCCAGCGACCCGTGCTCCATGGTTGCTCCCTGCCTTCAAGAACAAATGCCCTTATTCAACATATTCCGCCAAGAGAATGTATCGGACTCTGAAACAACGAAGAGAATGGAACCCTTTTCACGGCTCTACCTGGTGGTGAAGCAAATAGGGGACGGGGCTAAGCCGCTGCCGGCGCGGGCGGAGCCCTAGGCGAGTTCGGCGGCGGGAGGCGGCGTCGCTGTGAGGTGTCCTCGGAAGAGGAAAGGGGGCGAATTCTTCCGTATTTATGCGAAGGTTAAAAGACACATTTGCCCTCGAGTCCTACATTAGTAATTTAGCAGTCGACTAGTTTTCTTTTAAAAAATAAAACTCGTATTTTAAAAAACTCCAGTTACTAAAAAAATGAAGAAAACATTCAGAATTATTTTATATATTTGGAAAAAATATTTAAAATTCAAGCGAAGGAGGAGAAATACTTTTGCTTTTCGTAACATGTTTTACACATCTTTTCACAAAATGTTTCTAGGTCTGTAAAATTTACTCAATCCTGGTCGATTTTACCCTTTCCCCCTCAAATCACTTTTGACTCGCAGAGCGCCAGAGCCCTCCCAAAACCCTCGCCTCCTCTCCCACGGTCCCACCCATGCCGCAATCGCCATGAGCGCCAGCAACCCCACCGCCGCCGCCTCGACCAAGCGCCCCTGCGACCCCTCCATCGCCGACCCCACGCCGCCGGCCAAGCTCCAGCGGTCCTCCGGTCCGCCGGACCCCGCGCCGGCTGGGAACCTGGAGGGCGCCACTGAGGGCGGCGAGGCGGCAGGGGTGGAGAGCGAGGCGATGGCCGGCGCACGGAACCCCCGGGCGCAGAGGTACCTTGTCGCTGTGGAGTACGTCGGCACCCGCTTCTCCGGCTCCCAGCAGCAGCTCAACCAGCGCACCGTTGTGGGCGCCCTCGAGGTGAGGCCCTTGCTTCTAGAAATGAGATGTGAGATCAGACATAAGAGTGATAACCGAAGATGTTGGTGTAGTGCAAATGCAAATTCTGGAGTAACTTTTGTTGGAACGCGGAGTCCCAAGTGCGTCCTGAGAGATTCCCTTGAGGTTGATAGGTCAATGTCTAGTCTGAAATTACTTGCTAATAAGATGTGGAGTAGCTGCCTTGTTTGGATGACACTGGAGGAATTACTACTTTAGCTATGGTTGTGACTTGTGAGTGTGATAGGTATGATCTGCGAACAATTGGTTGGCGATTTAGAGGCCGCAAAAAGTTTCTGGGTGATTCCTTGATATCAGGTGCTTGATGCCCTGACATTGTCATGTGTTGTTGAAACGTCCATTTGTCTTTTTACTGGTCCATCTCTGTAGCTAATTAAAGGACATCGACGAGCTTATCTTCATCATAGTAGCATTTTTTTTTAAAATCCTACACACCCTTCCATGATTAGCTCTTTTAATCCTCACCCTTTCATGTGCCAAGTCCTGAACATTTATGTCCACTCTGGACAAGTCATTAGACTTCACCAACACTTCAATGCACAAAACATAAAGTTGCTGAAGTAGAATTTCTGCCACTTAATGCTGAGATCTCTTGTATTTAGAGCTGCCTTTTTGTATGTTTGAAATTGAGAAATGAGGACTCTGGATGTAACAATAGGAAAATTCTATGACATTTAAACTTTGAGCTGATACTTGAGGACAATGGCTGATAATAGTTGAGTCTTGTGATCAGCCTAAGATGAATGCGAATGATTATCCATGGGGTGAAGTGAACAAATCCCTAGTTTTTGGTTTTTGGTCAATGATCTGGGTGGAAGAGTGCCATGGGTTTGTCACTCAATGCAGAGGGGAGATTGTAATCTTAGATAACGAGGGGGTCTAACATGAGTAAACACTCTCCAGTTGATCACTTTCTTGCGGCTCAGAAACATTAGTGGCTAGCTCGATGGGAAGGTTCATCCTGTCTGTAACCTTGCACAATCTCCAGGAAACTAGAGAACCTTCTGTTTTCTGAATAAAACACGTTTTAGATACATGCTATATTAAACTATTAGTCCTGTTGTATCTGTTTTGCCATCCAATGTTCTCAGTACATTGGCCTACAAAAGCTATAAGTCTTCTCTATGTGCATAGCATGGTATTAGAGCGCAGATACTAAACCCAATGTTGCCGCTGCCAATCTGTTAACATGGTAGCAACATGTTTTCTGTATGTTCCTTATTATTGTCAAAATAGTTAATCATACTTACTGTCAGAACTACTGCCTCTTCCTCATGCATTTTCTTATTATTTCAGGAGGCATTTCACAAATTCATTGGGCAGCCAGTTTCGATTTTCTGTTCTAGCCGAACGGTGCGAACCTACTTTGATGCATTTTTCTTAATAAGTTAGTGTCTTCTAGTTCAGTATGTATCTTTATTGCAATATGTTATGTTTCTGCAACTGTTTGAGTACAAGTTATTTGTGAAGGCAATAAATTTAACGACTTCTATAGTCTTGTTGAAAATTCTTCTTTGAACTAATGATGCTTTACTATATCTGTTATGAGATGTCCTAGAATGTTTGCCGTAGTACCTGTTCTCACAAGAGATGTCCTAAAAGTATACTGTCAGTGACAAATATGCATAAAGTGTTTCAGTATTTCTCACAATAAAATGATACTAGTAGATTTGTCATCAGATGTGCTTTTGCATCATCTTATTTTAGGAAATCTTTCCTAACTTAAAATGCTCAGTCAATGGTACACACTGGAGACTATGCTGGTGCCTAAACAAAAACAAAAAGAGAGAGATTACTAGGCATCAACCAAGATTGTACCTTTTGTTATTACATCTTAGGAGCTAGATACAGAATAAATCTTGAGTGGATGCTATATGAGGCTTTATAGGTCTATTCCTGAGTGCCATATCTATCTTTCTGGTCAGATGTTATAAGATTGTTACTATAGTGTTATGATCTGATTAGCGTATAGGTTTTACTAATTTGTGACACATAGTTTTCTACTATACTTTCTTCTTGTACTGGTTGTATACTTCTCTGAAGATCTATTTTTGTTTGTTGAATGACATTTTTTTATTCAGGATGCAGGTGTTCATGCTTTATCAAATGTTTGCCATGTTGATGTGGAGCGGATAAGTAAAAGGAAGCCTGGTGAAGTGGTACGTATGCAAAACTTACTACTTTCCTCTGTCCCAAAATATAAGGCGCATGCATTTCAAGATTCAAACTTTGTAATCTTTGACCAACAATAGTCTAATATGCTAAAAATTGGTGACACTGGATTTGTATTTTTGGAATACTTTCTAATGATCAAACTTTTGTTGCTATGAATAACATATTACAACAAAATTTGTGGTCAGAGTCTAAACCTGAAGATAGCACCAAGTCAAACCGCACATTATATTTTAGGACAGATGAAATATTTTCTTTACTGGGATTACCCCCAGGCCTTGCCTGCATCCATTGGCACCCTAAATGTATTTTAACTTTTGACCTTTGCATGTTAATTATGTCCATAACAAGTGCTGTAATGTCAGATTGCATCCTTTATGTTTCCGCCAAAATAATCATACAAACATATCCTTTATCATCTAAATAGGAAAATGTTTTCCAGAACAGAGGTGCCTCTTTTAACCTCTACCTGCTGACGAGCTTTTCTGTATTTGCAGTTAACACCTCATGAACCTGGAGTTGTAAAACGTGCTGTGAACCACTTTCTACAGGTAGGTTTTGCTCATAGAAAGCAAGGGAGACAAATTTAACTATTCACAGCACACATTAGAGAGGTAGTTACAGCTAGGTATTAGCACACTTTTGAGTCTGACATCACAGTTTTAAAGGGTACTAACACTTTAGGCTACATCATTTTTTTGTTATTATGTTGTTTTTATACCCCGAGAGAAGCTGTGTTGTACTATTACACCTTTTTTAAGAAAAGGGAAGTTGACCTCACCTTTTTGGTTGCATGTGATATATTGACACTATACATTACCTTCAGTATTCAGTGCACTGAAGATTTTCTTTTCGTTTGTGAATAAACATAAACCAGTATTCTTGATGAGAATAGGCTTGCTGATTAATTTCATTTGATTAGGCTTCCATATTTGTTACCAACTGGTCTCCTCCTGTTGATATTCATCTACGGTCAATTTTTTGTCCTTGCAGAGGAATGAAGGTGACATAATGGTGACTGATGTTCGCTGCGTTGCACCAGATTTTCATGCTAGATACAAAGCTCTAGAGCGCACGTATGTAGCAGAATATATGATACAATATGATCATTCTTAAAATTGTTCTTGTTCCTGTACAAATTCCAGTTTTATAACTAGTATTTGAAAAGAGTTAGAGCTATAAGAGTGGTTACTTGCTATGTAAATAAAATATAAGAGCCTACTAGCTTATAGGTAGTTCTGTGAAATACTAAAATGCTTACACTACTGTTTACTCATTTTCATGAAGATATCACTATCGCTTGCTTTGTGGACCTGAGCCAACATCAGTCTTTGAGAAAAACTCTGCTTGGCATATATCTGAGGATTTGGATATTCAGGCAATGAAGGTGAAGTTTGTAGCCGCATTTTATTTGTTTGCTGATGTAAAGTTGTGCTACTACTTTTACTGATGGTGGCTCTTGTTCAGAAAGCATGCAGCATACTTGTTGGGCATCATGATTTCAGTTCATTTCGGGCAGCTGGATGTCAGGTGATATTATCTTTCTTAACTCTTGTGAACTCATTCTGTTACTTTTCAAAATTGCATGGAGTTGAGAAAGATGTGTGTGGTAGGTGAAGACAGGTTTTATCTTTTAATCATGGTGGTGATGACTTGAGGTGTTAAAGTTTATACCTAGGAGACACCTGCTGTAGGTATATTTCGCCTTTCCACTGCAACCACATTGATAAACCAAATGTATCTTCCAGAATGCAAAGCTGCAAACTATACTTAAATTTTCCTTTACAAATAAAGTTCCTTTTTTGAATATGTAATTTATGTTTGCCTTTTTTGTTGTTGCAACTCAAAAGGACAAATAAAGTCTTTTAAAAGGCAATAGGCGCTAGGTAGCCTATTGGGCAGTGCCTAGATGGCTACTGGCAATTGGGTAGGCTAGGCGTCTGCTTTTTAAACAGTGTAAAAGAATAAAAATTCTTTCTCACGTGTTCTCTTAGGTTAGAACACTGTTTACATGTCATTGATCTTTTGTTAGTGACTACTGCTTGCAGGCAAACTCACCAATGAGAACTCTGGATGAACTTACTGTTACAGAAGTATTCCCTTTCATGTTTTTTCCTTCAAGCATAGAGCGATCAGAGATGGAATCATCAGATGGGTCTCTTGTTTATGTGAGGACACCGGCCTTGGAATCTTCTGGGAAAGAGTCTGATGGTTCCTGTTCTGTCAGTGTGAAATCAGAATCTGAGAATAGAAAAGAATTTGGAACAAGATTAAGGCACCGCAGTTTTGTTGTTACTGCAAGGGCACGATCTTTTCTTTACCATCAGGTTAATTTTTTTCCTTGAAGTTCATCTATTTGTTACCTACTCTTGGCATGCTTGTTCTTTGATTTTTGGTGTTAATAAAAAACAAATCTTGTATGATTAGTACTATTTGTATTGGATGATGAGTCAGAGTCACTATGTTCATTAGCACCAAATGCAAATACACCTTCATAACTTCATGACTACTATATTGTTGCTTGATTATCAGATTGTAACAGCTATGGACTGACATCTGCACTCCCTTTTCCTCTGTTATTATTTGTCATTACTGTTTTGCTTTTCGGCTAGTTTTCTGAGGTCCCATCCAATGCAGGTAAGGTTGATGGTCGGTCTTCTAAAATCTGTTGGGACAGGCGATCTAACTACTGCCGATGGTCTGCTCTTATGTTCTTCAACTTTCACTAAGTATGTTTTTTTACTGTTATGATTCATGGATAGTGCATTGAAGTGAATATTACCTCTGATGCAGTTGAGAGAATTTTCAATGCAATGACGGTGACTGCTGCACCTCCTATGGCACCTGCTTGTGGTCTATACCTTGCGAACGTGAAATACGACCTGAGTGTTTGAAGACAAATTTTATCAAATAGCTTCCGTTGCCGTGCCTGTGCCTCCATCCAAGTTTTGTCAGCTGTTGGCTATCAAAGGTATGCCTGAATACAACTTTTATGAATAGTACACCTGGATGATTCCAACTTCCAAGCCTCTGTGTCGGGTGAATAAGCAACCCAAATATGGCCACTAATATGAGCTTAGCCTGATGAAAGTTTGTTTACTTGACACACTATATCCAGACCTGTGACGTACTGTCCAGTCTGATCAGGAATTACATGCAGCCACTCACCAAAGCACTTTTTATTGTCTGTTGTGCATTGAAGTTTGCATGTCAATCAACTTAGACTAGTTTTCTCTATGAACTAAATAGTTGGCTTCTAAGTTAAATAATTTCGACCATCCAGTCTTTCATGTTCATTATGTTTCACTTGCTTTATTTGGGGTTGATCTTGTGGTGCTAGGCTGGTAGTTGCAACTTTTGTTTCTCCTTGGTTTCCTCCTGAATGTCTGGTTCTTATAGTATTGGTCAGAGTGTGCAGCATCGGGAATGGTGGCTTAAAAAGTACCTTTGTCTGTTCCTTGAATAAATTACATTCACCATGGTAACTTTCTTCAAGAAAGGAATTGATATTCGACAACACATGTTCTTCCAGTTTTCTTGTGTTAAGCTTGTATTAAAGTTTTACGCTTTCTTCCTCTTTCCAGGATCAGGTTCTTGAATTTTCATGTTGCTGTTACAGAATCAAAAAAGGACCTGCTTTATTCTCGTCAGTTTTTGCTATGTATTCAGATGATTGGGTGTTTACATTCTGTGTACATGCTTTAGAAGGCTAAATACTTAATATATCTGGACTGGCATTTTGAGATGCAACATAGCTCAGCTAATAAACGACAGGTGCTGCTAATTCCTAGTTCTGCTGTTCTATCTGTAAAATTGGCGATGATGGACCTCTTTATGGATTGTGCCTTGCAGCTGTGTGGTCCATTGTCTATCTTTGTTGATCAGTTCCTTATTCTGATATATATTTTCCAAATGTAACCACTACAACAAATTCGTCTTTTTATCTGTAAGCTATACCTTATCGTTGTGCACTGAAACCACCATTGCACCCTTCATTGGTGGCTTGGTCCGATGTAAGAGGACGCTATGGCCTGCAATCCGCACCCCAAAGAAGTTTGCCCAGAAAAGAGAGCACACTGGCAGACCCCAGGGAGGTTAGTCAAAGGCACCCATGAAGAGCCCGTGCTTTGGGGTGACAAGGTATGTGGCGCCAGTCTATCAGGTTGCTTTCCGGCATTTTCACCGAGCTCGCTAGTGCTTTGGGGAGACAAAGGCAAGGCGCAAATATGTCAGGTTCCTTTCCGTATCGGCAGGAGATTGCTGTCCGTGTAGCTGGCAAGCTGGCTCTCATTGCCCTACAAAAGCCTACACGCGTTGCTTGGTACAACATGGCCCGAGCATTCTGCGTCGGTGCGCTGCTGCCGCTGCTGCTCGGTGGCCTGCATTGGTTGGCCGAGTTACTTGGGCCTGGTTAGGTGCTGCCCCTTGATTGCCCTGCATTTGAAACTCTGAATTGCCGGAACTACAGTTTTGTAAAAGTATTCAGAGATGTATTGTCGGGTAGCTTCGCATAGAAACCATGATGAGTCATCCATAAGTAAAGTGTCAGTACATTTGCATGTTCTGCAGAAAAGAGGAAAATTCATAAAAGCATGAGAGCTGAGAAAGAGGTTCGCGGTAAAGAGGTTCGTGAGAGGACAGAGCATCAGAGCTTAGAAAAGAGGTAAAGAGGTCTGAGGGAGGACAATAAGCGTAGTTAGTTGACAGGTGGTACACTGGTACTTATTGAGAAAGAAATGAGTACGACAAAGTGCAGAAGTGGTTGAGTGGGATAATTTGCTACATGCAGTTCATTATATAACGCATTATGTCCCAAGGCGTATCATTCACCAATGATTCATGGTACCACTAAGTTTTTTTTTCCAAGAAACCACTGCAACATATAGCTAACAGAAAATACTGGAATTGAATTACAGAAGAGATTGACCCATTCACAATTACCTGATGCTCCATCTCTTCCTTGATGAACCATATAGCAACAGAAAGTCAGAAACTACAGGAATATAGAAGAGCTTGATCCAAGTGTAGGTATATATACACTTAAGTATACGCTCTTCGTTTACCAAGAGATCGAGCTAATTGTTTTTCCCCTCTAAATGATAACAGAGCTAAATCTGGAGTTTGGTCCTAAGCTAGCCAAGTATATGAAGTCCTACTTTGATAGGATTAACCTAGCTTGTACCTTGTTCTCATGGATCGAAGAATGAGTGAGTTTGCCCCATTATGTATTTATTATGTTACTCATCATTGTCTAATCTACAGGCGAATTGGCACGGACCGACCTACTAAGTTTGCAAAAATATTTAGCTCAAATTCGAAGTAGAGATCCAAGGATTTGATTTCGAATCCCCTCTCTGCAAACAAACTTACCTTGCAGCAGACTAGCAGAGCATGGGCTACATGCCCGTATCTGAATCCATATCCATGGCAATCAGCCCGTCACATCTCGCAACGTCACCAAAGTAGCCAGGCCGAGTGAGCAGTGCCTTGACGTCTGTGCTCACCGGCGCAAGTTGCCGGTAAAACAACCGCGACCAGACGTCGTCAAATCGAAAGGAGGGAGAGACCGAGAGAGAGATACGGATAAAATTGAAAAGCACGAATCTTCAGACGATATCAGAGTGGGCCGACCAGGGTCTCCCCTCGGCGACTCCTGGGGGGCCCCTCACACCCCTCCTCAAAGCACCTGACACCTACCTGTCTGATACTCTCTCTAGTCTCTACTGCTACTGGACCAGATGAACAGAGACTGACTTTTCTTTGCAAAGTCTTGCAGACGTAGATCAAGTTTCCCATGCAGATAGCAGAGAGCAGTCTGCTGATTGATCCCGAGTTTTCAGTAATATAAGTTGACCACATTTTCAGAGTGTCAAGTCGTCCACCATGACTCTTGTTTGCTAATCTAAATCTTTTTATGTTGTTTTTAGCAAAGCGATGTGATGCGAGTGCATACGTTAGTTTGTTCCAAATGCACATAAATAAACTCCTCCAATGAATGAAAACAATGGTGAAGAACAGAGACTTGATAGAGTGCTGATGGATCCTGAGTTTAATTCTCAAAGATATAAGTGTGGCCCCACATCTTGAGTAGTGTCAAGTCCACAATGGCTCTAGTTCTTTAACAAACTACAAATGTTAATGTGGTTTTTGGTAAAGTGATGTGATGTGAGTGTATATATGATAGTTTGTAGAGCACTAGTAAGCGTGGCACCAAAATAAACAAATGGCAGTGGAGGGCCTGCCACAAAAGAGTGTTTGTTCCAATAGGTATCCAGCGCGGACTGCACCCAACATTGGCTCGCATCTCCCTTTCTCCCTGCAATCTTCACTGATTTGAGGCTACATATAATTGGGTGCTGATGTAACCTATATATACATAGGGCAAGAAAACTAGGGGATAATTTGGTGATAATTTCCTTAAAAATTTTTTAGATATAGGCTATATCCATTTTGGTTTGAACAAAACTGATTTCCTAGGTGTGTGCCATGAAATTTCTGAAAAAACTTCCATTACTCGTTTAGCCAGTCATCATAAGTATTTCTTTACTACAATTTAGTTGGCTATTCCAAAACAAGTTTACGCTAATTTATTTAGCTATCTTTCCCAAAGTATGGATTCCTAAGTCTAGATCGAAGGTGATAAGTGCAAGATTTCGTCAAGTTATAAAATAGATCATATAAGTAATAAATGATTTCCATAGACTGTAATAAATCATTTTGCTTATATGTGGGGCACAAAAGAAGAGAGCATGATTGTAAGGTAGCGATAATGTTGTAATTAAGAGGAACCATGCAAATCTACGTGGGTTAACTTAAATGGTTTCCTTGTCAGTTCTGCACTCATCCTAAGAGGAATTGATTCTTTTTAGTGTCCATTGCTAAAATGTCATGCCAAATTTCTTTAGCCAGACAGATTCCTTTGCATAGATGTGTCGCCTAACCCTCAACTTGAGCTTGAAGCCTTTTCCTAACTCCCTCCTAGTATCCTCTTTTCTTGATGACAATTAAAATGCATTTAACAAACACATAGAACTCCTAGGCATTTCCCCATTTTTGGATGGAGTATACTACCTTATTGTTGAAAGAGAAAAACACATTTAGTTCAGTACGTACCATAGACATAAACTGAATATAATTACCAGGCTATCAAAAACTGAATATAATTACCAGGCTATCAAAAACTGAATATAAGGATGTCATACTGCAATTTCTAATGATTCAATTCCTGTCCCCTTGTCCTAGATAGTGCCATGCCTAGTGGACCGCATACAGGTCATGTCATCATAACCTTTTCTTTGCCTGGCAGGATCATCTCGGTGACAAGTCCTCAGATTGATATGCATAATGTGCTTCTTTTTTCAAACAAGACCCAGGAAATTCTCAGTACTTCTCTTTTATGATATAATATCAGATTCCCTAGTCTATCTCTCCAATAGTTAGCGATGCAGGAATCTCCCCTCTTTATGGTAGGTTATGTTAGCTACTCCATGATAAGAAGATCATGTTCACACATTATGACGCATGTGGAAGATTAGTCCTATAGTTTGCTTATTTAGTTGGTGCTTTAAGATAAGCTATCTTTAAGTATGCATGTGTTGTAGGTAATATTTGTAATCTTTAAGCAAGCTTGTGTTGTGGTGATATTTGTAATCTTTAAGCTGTTGCACGAAAACTGTGTTTTTATATGAGAAGCACATAAACTAAATCATTAACTGCATGGTATTTAAGGTTCCATTTAACCCACACTAGTCTATCAACCTGTGCCTCAGACCAATATTTTTTAGAAGGCATGAGTATTAAAAATTCATGAAAATTCTAGGCTCCTAGTTAATAGCCAAAATTATTTTCCATGTGCAGCTTTTGTTTATACACATTTCATCGCACTTCTATATGTGTTTAATTGAAACCTCAATATTTGTAGGAGATATGAGTACTAAGAATTCATGAAAAATCTAGACTCTTAGCTAATAACAAAAATTATTTACCTTGCACTCTCTCTTTTATTAAATATCTTTTACTTCACTTTTAATCCTACTTCTATATGTGTTTAATTGAGACCCTCAAATTGAGCTACACAATTAACATGCAAACTGTTATTCTCATCGTTTCATACATACATGCATATGTGATGTACATAGTGATATATATCAAATATCATACATAAATACCTTAATGAGTTCGGGATTTAAATGTTAACAAAGGAAGAAAGAGGTCGTTTAAAACTATATATCGGTGCACTTTGGGATTTTTTTATAATGACGCATATAGTAATAATGGAATATGTGGGTAACATAGATGCAGGTATAGATTTTGAGCTACGTGTTTAAGATGGAAACATGTGTTCTCATCGATTTCTTTCAAAAATTTACATATGGTCTACATAGTGAGACACATCATGTATACATAGCTTAAGTTAATATTTTTTCAGATTAAACTAATGGAGAAAATAGACTTTAGAATCATGTCTACTCTGGAATATTTTTATAATTATATATGTAGATTATTTTATAAAGACATATGCATGCAACTTGAATTTAATTTTGGGGATTATTTTAATTTCTTTTATAACGGCATATGGGTAATTTAGATGTTATTTTTATAATGGCAAAGGTGGGTAGCCTAGCTGTATATTTAGGAGGTTACTTTAGGCCATTTTTATGATGGAAAAAGTGGGCAACTTTTTAGAAACTTAATAGATCTAATGGTCACGATGACTCGAGTCTATGAATTGTTGGCTAGATGTTTCTGATTTTTGTGTGAATTTTTAGGATGTATCTTTTCGTAGCGCGCCTCGTGAGGATTAACATGGAGGCCTCAAAAGGAGTCTCTAATTAGTAATAGTAAGATGTGTAATGTGTTGTTTGATAATGTACAGTTGCCTTTCACAAAATGGCTTTTATATTTCCATTTGTGGATGTATAGTGCATGATAAGTGCTTAAGAGCGATAAGAATCGCAAACCTACAAACATCTTTGTAACAAGCTTTCATAGCACAATAGAGAAACAACAAACAAGCTAAGCCTACAAGACATATTATCTTGCAACTTGCAATTTCTATAACATGACACAAGGATATTATATATGTTCTTTAAATAGAATATTGCTTCAAGCATATATAGAGGATAGAAAAGAATTACAAAAAATAATTAAGAGGAAACTTTGTGTTGATTCTATGGTAAAGTATGAGCGCAATCTTGATCCACAAATGCATATCGGTATGTCTAATCAGCACTCCATTTATATATGCATATTTGTATGCACCAAAACCTCCAAATATAGATCTTACACCTTATGTTAAGAAATCTTATTAACAAATTGGACCAATGTGCTAATACTCAAGACATACATCACTACAAAAAGTGTGGCTTCTAAATTAATGAAATGTAGCAAAAGAAGACCTTTATTTGATTAAATAGGTAAATCACACATAATACACATTTCCTGTGTCTTACATGCAAACCATACACTTGATATTGATGAGAAATCCTTGACTTTGGAATTGACTTCACTTACACCTTTCACAAAACAAGAGAGCTCATTTTACATGCTTTTCCCTGCGCTATATCATCTCCTATATGTACAGTACAGACGCAGACGCTCACAAACGCACGTACACTCACCTCTATGAATACACACGCAGCCCTAGGCAACCTACACGATGTTTTCCATCTNGAATCCACCCATTTTTATAAACTGGTAGAGAAAAAAAGAACCCCTTTCCAAGAAGGTAAAGAGCTGAC
>JAZFNS010020001.1:117918448-117928691 GCA_037127165.1 Alloteropsis angusta | reverse complement strand
TGTGTGTGTCATCCCCAAGTAAATCATCATCCTCAGGATTAAAGGAATCCTCCTGAGGCGTCTCCACCGGTTTAAAGAAAATCCGGTATATGCTCTTGTTGACACATATATCTGCCTGTTTAGGGATGTTCTTGGCATCAAAAACAGCAACCAAAATACGGATCTCTCCTGTCTGTCGGAGGTGNAACCATATCCACCTTTTGGGTAGCACCAATTACTGAACCTAATGCCCACAGAGGTAGAAAAGCTTTTAGCGACCGCGGCACATTAGTAACAGTAACCCANTACCTCATCCAACACCTTGATGGGCTTGACCTCTGTATCCAGCTCCTCAAAAATAAGTACGGCCTCCTTATTCTTGGTTGTGAAAGTACGGAAGGCCACCATGCGTTCCAATTCCTCTTTGCAAGGGAACGGAACCACAAAAGAGTTCGGACCATGTTCCTGCACCGTCCAATCCCACTTTACTGGAAGAACTCTAGCCATCTCTGATTTAAGAAGTTCTGCTGTAACTGAACCTTCCTGAACTTTGACTAGTGCAGATACTACAGTCTGATCAGTGTAAACAATATGCTCAGGGCGTGCAGCTTGGATTGTAAAGAAACCATACCCATCATCTGCTGCCCCACAATAAGAGACTGAAGGTTTCGGCCCTCGGAGCTGCGGACAGATCGTAGCATAGTGTTCCTCCGCATAAATAGTACAAGAGACCTTGGATGCAACGTCCTTGCGTTTCCGCTTCTGATGGCTTTGCTGAAGATTCGACTCATCAAGAACAGTCTCCTCTTGTTCCTCGGCGATCGCTGCTGGGTCAGTTGCCGCGGCCGCGTTGGAGTCCTTGCCCCGCCCACGGCCACGGTCCTGTCCGCGGCCAGCAGCGCCTCCACGCTCCTGCCCCCGGCCTGCTGGAACGCCACGGCCCTGGCCCCGGACAGAACTTCCGCCTCCACGGGTGGGGCCGTGAGCCGCGCCAGTCGTCCCGCGGCCCCTTGGCGGCCGTCCGGCGCCCCGGTGCCTGGGTGCCCGAGCCGGCGGTCCTCCAGCCATCAGCACTGCCGCGTAAGACCGGGCCGGCGATGTTTCTGGTGGGCGAATTGCGCAGCACAGCGGCGACGAAGATCCAGGCAGGCTCACGTGATGTGCTGGCGCAGGTCTTGGCGGCCGCAGCGGCGCGAGGCTTTGCGTGCGCGACGGCTGGCCTGGCGTCCGTGAGGGCGCGAGTACTCGCGAAGAAGCGAGTCGCGGCGGCTGTTGCGGCGTGAGGCCTGGCGGACGTGAGAGCGGCGGCTGTTGTTGCGTATCTGGGTTTCCCGAACCAATCGATACAGCAGTAAGTCTGAATAACTGCTTGTTGGGCCTGCCTCGGTTTGGCCCAGATAAAATTTCTGTAGTGTTTCTCAGGCTGGACGACGGCCGTTCGGCAGTGACAGGATGGCCGGCTGCCCGCATCGTCGCCCGACGGCCACCGCGGACATGGCAGGGTGGTTGTAGCGCCTTGGCGATGACGTCCCCTAGAGTACGCAAGGGGGAGACTCTTGGCGGCGGTAGCGGCCCTTTCCATACCTTCTTCCAGGGCGGAGGGATGGCCCTGGTCGGCGTCTCGCAGCGCGATGGCCGAACTTGATTTGCCGGCGAGATCTCCCGTATGGAACAAGGTAATGCTGGGACGTCCGCTTGAAACGGCCGATGCGATTGCACTGGTAGAACAATATTGGCAATGTCCTCACAGTCCGAATCCGAATCGGAATCCCAGAACTTTCCTTTGGAAACCTTGGCAAGCCAATCCTAGATGAATTGCTTATGCTGGTGTCACAATAGAAAGAAAATCTTTCAACTATATGATGAGTTAATAATTCTACTGCACAACCCATAACATATGGACTGTAATAGTTCAACACAATCCTTTATAAACAAACATCAACTTTGTAGCATATTGAGCGTGTGCCTGATGAGGACTTCTCCACCAGCAAATACAAGATTACTGACGCTAAAAATGAGTGCTAGAACATCGGTTTAAACTACAGCACTTGAGAAACTTTAGCATAGTAATTTACAGTTATAGTGGTATATATGAGTATGACCTATTTTTTCTACTGTAGTGTCAAGCAACAAAAAAATCGATCTGAACTATATATGTGCGCGTTGTGTGCTGAATCTCCTTCCTCTGGTTTTCCACGGGCACCAAGATCAGCATTCACGATTCACCTGCTAAGGTTAACTGACAAAAACAATTGCCAGCATTCAGTTCACTTCATCAATGTTTTGACCCAGAGACTTGAAGTCTTAAATAATTATGCATTAGTACATCTGAATCTGATATCTGAACTGCCTGGCAGAATCTGAATATTCACATGACTTTCTTTTTCTCATATACGACGTATATATTTTGATTTTCTGCATAGATCCTGCTTGATTTGGTTAATGATTTACATGTTTGATGGTGTTGGAAATGGTTCATTCCCCCATATGGCCATTTGTTGAGTCTCTGTTTGATTGTCTTCTAAAAATATATTCGTTCCATTGGACAACAGATTAAAAAGAATTTGTTGGCCACAACTTCTTCTGAAGCCACTTTACCTAACACTGCTGTAGTAAAGTAGTTGATCAAACAAACATGCCTTGTTGACCATTGTCCACTCCAGGCCTCCAGGTTGTCTCAAGACTAGCTGCATGGAGAGGCTCACTAGAGCTTGGCTCCTTTACAACCATAGTTTTCTTTTTTCTTGTTTCTCTGTGTGGAAATATTAGGAGAGTATCCTTTACAACCCTAGTTAAAAAAGGATGAGTTGAAGATCCCGGCTGTCTGAACATCCACTCTATGCCTCTATATGATTATTTCAGTATTATAATATTTCCTCTGTGTTATTTTCAGAAAAATCAAACCTCACTGTTTTGTGTAACAATTCATATGTATGTTTACTATACCTGCACCAAAATATCCATACTCCATATGTCTATTTTATAGAGAGAGATTTAACACAGACATATAAACCTTCTATGGAACGAAACAAAATAGTAGGCACTGATATCTTTGGGATTCCAAAATGTCTATGAAAATTGTCACACATGTTTGGCCACACCACGAAGGCATGAATAATGCATGTAAACAAAACAAGCTTTCAGTGATATAATATTTGCAGAAAAGAATGCAACGCAATGTAGTTGGCGCTAGGAACTTTGATCCTTTGACTGCCTTTATTTGTTCTGTGGGTTATCCAATTTCTTCATAATGTTCTTTGTTGCCCAGAAATATGCCTCACATCAAAGCAGCCTTCATAGTTTAGAACCAGCAAGCCAACGGCTGTAGAAAGCCAATGCTTCCTGTGGTTTGTACTCAGGAACAGTGTGCCCAGAACCCTGAGAAAGGAATAACAGGATAGTTAAAGGCAGCTTAATTTGAAGCTTCATTTTTTTTGTTTCAGTAATGCATTTATACCATTGAACATAATTTTTTTGACTTCAAAGGTTACTTTGGTGTTCATTTGCACATTGTAATGGATCGATAGCAAAAGTTAAAAACAGTGTTCACCTTAACAGTAGCAAAAGTGAGGCCGTTTTGGTATCCTTGAGTGTACCTGATGAGTATAACAAGCAAAAAAAGAAAGTTAGGTACTTCATTTATTTGTGGATAATACACAAACATTAGTTCGAAATCATGAAGATCTTTCAACTGAAGATTTCCCTCACGAAAATAAATGGTAAGTTCTGTTGATAGTGAATTTATATCCAAGAATAATTCAATCTGTGGGATAAATCAATTAAAAAATCTAGGATGAATAATGATGACATGTTTGATCAAATACCCAGAAACTTGTTGATTAACGAGCCACGGTCGCCAAGAATCAATGACTCCATAGCCTAAAGATGACGTCCATGCTTCGCTCCCAGTGTAAGGTACACACATATCATGGTCACCGCTGTGAAACAAATGCAAAACAAATATACCATATCATTGATATTAGCAGCTTATNTCTAAGACTAAAGAGTGTGATAGCCAAAAGGATATTACAGGTTAATGTACCTGTAAATAAGAGCTCGGTAACCCTGGCTTGTAAGGTTCTTGTGATAAATGATCATACTCCCAGCATCATGACGATAATCCAATTGATTTGTGCATATTTCCCATGGTCCTATTGAACTCACCTAACATTTGNCAAGATAAACTATGGCTAAGAACATGGGAAGTCTAAAATTCAATCAATAAAATATAACACAATTATTATATGACTATCATACTGGTTCGGCATGAATCGCAGATCTAACGCCATCATTGTTCAGCCATGCTGTTGCAACTTCATCAGTCTGAAAATTAAAAAAAAAATGAGACATGGTACATAAGAAATGGATTATTCTTCTCTTGGGAAAAAATAACTCCTATACATTTTAAGAACAAAATGCATGGCAAATTCATTTTCTTTTAGTTGCAAGAAGTGGCGCAATGTTAGTATCAGTGTTTTAGTACTCTAGCATACACATACCGTGAATTTGAGCTAGGAAATATATAGTGGAATGTTTCACATTGACTAGTAAATATGGAAACATACCTATATTTGCCACATCAGCAAACTATTTTGTAGCTTTCAGTATTGTGACAGAAACTAGTGATCAAATTTAGAGATAGAAATGATGGAAACAACCAATGCCTTGTGTTAAGGAAATGGGTGAGTATACAAAATTGAGCTCATTGTTTTCGTGGAGGAAAAAGTGCAATCTCTCTAGAAGATTAACATTCACTTGTGCTCACCATACACGGAACTCCACTGGCAGCGGCAAATTCCTGCCATGATGGAACACGCCCATCTCTTACCGGAGCTCTCAAAGGCCAGGCCCGCCCATGCATTCTTGTTCTTACCGGAAGGGGCTTGTTAGTTACACCAAGATCTTTGAAACTTTGAGGCATTCTGTTCTTTTCTGGAATCACTTCTTTGATAGTGGTGCTGTGATAGCACGGCTCAAGAATGTCATAAATATTTAATCCTTCGATTGCCTACACAAGAACACAATAAATAATATGAGAACAGCACTGATTTTCACCAGATAGTTCTGCTGGTTTATTACCGTATCGACTTTTGATAGTGCCTCTTCGCATTTTTGGCTGCTACTGTTCCAGTAATTTCCTTGACATGCTGTATTGGCTTCCTGCATTGTGAATAGAAATGGTGATTAATTCAGCTCGGTTCTTCAGAGCCACAGCCTTGCTCTTACCAGTAGTCAATTCTATTTGAAAGAACATAGACACAAGTTGACGTATTCAAATGAATATTAATTATTTCAAAGTCCACTTCAAGTTTAAGAAATATCTTGTATATTCATATGGAAGCGTTCTGATTTCATCACTAAAAAGTAAAATTAGTGATAGAAGAAGGAGGTTTTGGAGCAAGGATTTCAGTTGGAGTACAGACGTACCTTGTATATATCTTCTGAGATTAGAGCCATTCCATGCGCAAATGGTACAAGAGCATTACCATCAAATTCGGTGTCACATACACCATTTCCGACCAGGTAGCCCTAACATGCAGAATGCAGAAGAAAACATTAACCTTAAAGTTTATAAGTCTTTGTTAACCCCGTTTAGAATTCCCACAGAGTGAGGCAGCAATACAAGAAAATTCATTAACCTTAAAGTTTATAGTTGGTNTAACTCCTTCTTGGATTCCTGTGTGGAACAATTTATCAGAAACAAGAATAGGAAAGCAATCAGTAGCTGTTTGAGGATGATCACAATCCAAGTCAATACCTTTGACAACTTCATGTGAAAGGGTAGGAACATAAACTCCGGCATACGATTCTCCAGCTATGTAAAATGGATTTTTCAGGAACTCAGGGTAGAGTTGAAACCACTGGTTAAAAGTAAAAGAAAAGAAAAAAAATAACTCAGCCAGCAGATGATAAATTAACTGCACAAACATGAAAGAACATCTATATATACCTTGAGAAGAAAAGTATGTGAATCAGCAGCGGTCTTTAGATCCCCAGTTTCATAATCTGAAACATTCTTTGAGTATGACAGCCCAACACCAGCAGGGGAGTCCAAGTATAGAACACTAGACACCTACATGAATAACATCATTGCTCTCCATTCAGATAAAACAACAGATAATTTGTGCTCATGTAGGACCAATGGAAATGTCGAACCTTGGACCAGCTATAAGGGTTGAGATGAAGCTTTGGCAGGCTTCCAGCTGACCCTCCTGANGAAGTTGAATGGTCCTGATGAACAAAAAAAAAAGATTAGTTGACTTGAGAGGACCAAAGTTGAAAAGTGTTAATTAGCACGTGAAATACAGAAAATGTATTACATGAGTCCTCCAAGTATAAAATAAAAATATTTGAACAATACCAAAGATGGAAAAATGTGGGATTTTAGTGGAGCAAAATTTCTAAATAGCAAGCAGGCTAATTCTGGCTGCATCTGATATTATATTATTTATGTAGCAAACAACAAGTTGTAAAGCAGCATTGTAATTAAAAAAAAGGTTAAGAAAAGAAAATAAATATTCACATCAAATAAAACCATTCATAATGTATCGAAACACTAAACAATGGTATGTATGAAGTGTATCAAATTAAGAACCCAAGGTTTTGTTTGAGGAATTCTGTGCACCTTATAGCAACATAAGACACTGGGCCCGGCCCTTTTGTGTTCTTCGTCACAAAAGTTCTCCTGCATGATTCGGGCCCATTTAGACCCACCTGGATATTTGCCCTATACTACCTGAGCTTTTTTTGGACTATCGATTCTCTCTCCATATCTTCTTTCTTCTCTACCTGTCTGCATCACCTCACCTCCTGCAGTGCAGACACCATCTGTTGCCACCGGCCACCGATATGCCAACCCTGCATTCTCATTGTGACACTGACACCCCCATTTGTACTAATGGCAACCACTAGCCATCCTCTAATCCACTAACGACATCGCCGCACCATCAATATCATCCACCAACAGAGAACTTCTACAGATAGGTCACCTAGCATTATCGATCTCCACTACTCTAAATCTCCAGATATACTCTAATTAACGTGCTGGGACACGACTTGCCGAGGTCGGAAAGACCGAACGGTAGTGAAAAGGTGGGAGAGAAAACCGAGACGCGTACGNAAGAAAACGGAGCGAATAATATCTTGATGCAGCAGGTTGGGTGGTTATCTTTCCCAAGACAAACAAAACGGGCACAAGATCGACAGCGACGCCATAGGCGTGGACTGTAGGAGAGCTTGGCAGCAGCTGTGAGCCTTTACGCGACGCGGAGAAAGCAACAGCGCAGCTGCAGCAGCTAGCCGCCGCCGGCCCCACCGTTCCNCGGTAGCGAGCTTCTCCCTCTCCGGCTCTCCGCTCTGCTGCTCTCGATCTTGATCGGCCTCGGCTACCCCGTCCCGGCTCCGGCGGCGCTTTGCAACATGTTCATGAAGCGAGCAAGAAGGCAGCACAGTCCCCAGCAAGCATGATGGTTTGCTTGCTTGGCCGATTGCAAACGGGGGAAAAGGAAATCGCAACGAACGAACGAACGAGCAAATAGTAAAGGGAGGAGATGGAGAGGCCGGCGGGCGGCGGGCGGCGCACCGTGCTCGTAGACGAAGCCGTCGAAGCTGGAGCAGCCTGGGCCGCCGTTGAGCCAGAGCACGAGGGGGTCCTTGGCGGGGTCGCGCTCCGACTCCACCAGGTAGTAGAAGAGGCGCCGCCCGTGCGCCTCGTCCACCGTCACGTACCCGGCGTAGTGCCTCGACGGCAGCTGCCCGCCGCCCACGAACCCCGGGACGCGCGCCACCAGCGCCCCCGCCGGCGCCGCGCGACACTGCCAGCAGCCGAGGTAGCAGGACACCACCACCAACACCATCAGAATCAGGAACGACGACGACGACGACGCAGAAGCGGATACCGCCATTGCTGCGCGCGTGCGTGGTCTGGACGTACGACGGAGCTCGACGACGACGGACACCAGAGGAGGATATGGCCGGGACAGGGACGGCCGGCCGGGGGCGAGGTGTCTATATAGAGCTCGCTGCTAATGGCTGTAGCTAGCGAGATGAGGCGTGGAGTACATGATGTCGTTGAAGGCACGCAAGGGACGGGACGACGCGCGCGCGCGTGGTGACGTCCTGATGTTGACGGCCGGCGCGGCGTGGACTCGCGCAGCGCAGTGTGTGCTGGCTGGCCTACCCACTCAAAACTGAAGCATCCATCCAGTCGACGCCCGGCAGAGACATGCACGTATATCGTCCAGCTCTACGCTATGGCATAACACACTCCAGCTATCAGCATTTACGTTACGTCGACGGGAATAAGGTCATTCTCAACTGGATTTTATCAGGAGGTTTTATCAGCATTAAATGATATGCCAAATTAGCAGTTTTACTGGCATGTCAATCCTTTTAGAAAGAGAGATGATTTCATCGCCATATTTGAGGAGAGTTTTATCAGATAAAGCTCAGTGGTACGAACGAGTGACCGTAATAATCACCTAAATCGGAGGTACGAGTAAAAAGTAATAATCATTTTAAGATCTAAGGACTAAATTATAAATAAAAAATTTAAAACCACTCATCAAAACCGTCTAATGGACAAATTTGAACGGTTTTGATAGTTGGATGCCCAAAGATACCCGTTTTAAAGTTCGATGACCAAAACCAAACTGAGGTCAAAGTTGAATGGTCGAAAATTCACTTTTTCCTAAAATCGATAACACAGTTATCAGTTCTCAGATTAAGTAACTAATTGTGCCATAAAATTGTGCACTGAGACTTATCTAATAAAATATACTATTCAGATTAGCGTGCGGTGCACGCTTGAATCTTTTCTGTTGCTTTCTTCGTCAACGTAAACTACATGTTAAACCGTGTTTTTATCCAATCCACTATTGTTGTGTAAAAAAAGATAACATAAATAATCTAGGATGGGCAAGTGGAACCCAATTGTTTTGTCACGATATACCTAATGTACACACGGCCCCATCTATTTTGGGGCCCACCTGGCATAGCCCCGTAGGGCCCCCCACTTGCCATGGGTCCCACCTACCGGTGAGTCCCTAGTATCAAAAGCCCCAAGAATTGCTTCAAATTTTGGAGGTTTTGTATAATAAAGGTATTGATTGGTACTGAGGAATCAATATAAACTGAATTCATATGATGATATTACCATGGTGCATGGACAAATCTATGCACCACGTACAGGAAGTGTGCTCTAGCCTCCCATTCTGCCGTACAAGTGTGCCGGGTGTGTTTAGTTCGGCAAGTTGCCAAAATTTACGGGTGAAAATTGCTATTGAAAAACGTGTCAATACGTTACTTTTATAAGTTGAAGACTGAAACTGCCGAACTAAACACAGGACACAGCCTTAGAAGTTAAAAAGCCCTTGAACTACGTATACTCCGGACGAGCAAACAAAAAAAAATGTTCCAGAGCGACAAAAAAAAAATGAAAAAAGAGTGCTTGAACTATAATCCAGACCAACAAACAATAAAAAACATTCGATTGGAGATGTGAGGAATCGAACCCCAAACCTCTAGAAAGCATTCATAGTGCTCTACCAATTGAGCTACATCCCCAATTTTTATTAAAATTCAATTTTATGGTGTTTTATCTCCTGTTTATTTTTTAAAAAATATATTAATGACAATCGACAGTGTGGCAAATCTGCATAGGGTGTACAAATTAAGTTAATATTTTTATTTTATTGTTATATTCATTTTGTACTCCTTCCGTCCCATAATAAGTGTCCTTTTAGAAATGCTAAGACCAAATAGCGATGATGAAAAATGTCCTATACTCCTATACCTCTAATCAATCTATTTAATTAGCTTTGATAGTTGAGTTCGACTCATGAATTCTCGTGTCTGTTTAATTATGCATGATGGTGATTACTTTCTCAACCAATTAGAGAAAGGTAGTGTACATGTCTATGGCACAGTACATTATGATGATTACTGCATATGTTGCTTTCGAGAATTGACCACGATAAACCTACGAGAATATACTGGGAGTATATACATGATATACGGATTTACACTCACGAAAACCAAGAAATCATTCGATTGCCCTATTGAATACTCCCTGGTCCTACAAAGAATGCTCTTTTATTTTCGGAGCTGCTAGCGCCCGGACGTCCGATGGGAACGTTTCCCATCGGACGGTCCGGTACTTCGTCNATTCGCAACATGGAAAATTAATATTTGCAACACCAAAAATCAACGATTGCAACATCGACAAACATGTTGAAAAAAATATTTTCATGTTGAAAGCAATCAA
>JAZFNS010020001.1:117825848-117837299 GCA_037127165.1 Alloteropsis angusta | reverse complement strand
TTTTAACGAACAACTCACTAGAACGTTTTTTTTTTCACTAGAACGTTGGCAGTAGAAAAACTAAAGGCTCAAGGAAAATACAGGAGCCAACTCAGTTATTCTTTAAAACTTAGCGACTTTTTTGCGTGAACTTGATACTGATAAATGGCAGGCATAAATGAAAATTGTGAATTTTTTAATATATTTAAAATTGAAACTAAATATGAGCCCAGCCTCATGGACAAAATGGACCGCATTCAAATAAAAGTTTCTATATTTTCCTGATCGATATTTTTGAACAGTTTGGCCCGGTCACCATTGCTGGGATTCTCTCAATGCTGGAAACTTTTTATCACAAGTTTGAGTGTACAAGTAAAGAGATAATCTTCCAATGCACTTTTGGAAAAGAGAGGAAGCAGGGGGAGCAAAGATTGCTAGGTGCTGAAGGTTCCTCCCCCTTGCTGCAACTTCCTCTGCTATCGATCTGTGGGTTGATTTACTCAGCTGGACCTGGTTTCAGTTCTCGCCGTTATCCTAATACCATTGTCCAAGTGGCATACGAAACCTTTTCTATAGGATTCTGAATGTGCACTGCGACTTTTCTGAAAAGGAAAAGTGTCATCGATAATCCGAAAAAAACACCATATAGATAGGATCATACAAGCATGTACATAAATAATTAAATACTATACAATTGTACACATAAGGGGCACACTTTCTTTCTTTTCCAAAATCCAAATAGAGCATTGATTATGTCAAACTTGCCGTAAGAATGAGTAATAATACTATGGTCTATGACCTGTATATAATTAAAAAAAGAACGGGGAAAAGGTTGGTATTTGAATGCATGCACCTGCTGGATCGTGAACGTCCTTGTTCATGTCGTGCCCATGAATCAGAAGCCTTTATGCATGTGTTGCAGCGGCCTGCAGAAGAGCATGCATCCAGCCAGCCAGCAAGCAGGTTCAGAGGCCGGAGCGAGCTGACCTGCTGCTACTGTTGGCGCTGCATTGACACAATGACACTGCACCGGCCCTGCCAGCGCGCCACCGTCCAACCTCGTGATTCACGTGTATGCACGCCCAGAAACCACCTTCGTCCACAAGTTTCACGATTTATGGTTCTCAGTATGTGGCATGAACTCCGGCTGACATGAAGAGAGGAGCATGAAAGTTAACTGTAGGAAGAAGTTCATACAAAAAATGCTCTCACCCAGCAGCATAAGTTCATTGAATTTTTCTTGTTGTGTTCTTGGTTCCCATCTACATATATGCTTTCATCAGTTCAATGTACTTGATGTGCTTGCGGTATTATCAACGAGGAAACAAGTTCGATGCATGCACTTTGTTTTGATCATGTGTGCATGCATATATTCAGAGCTATCTTTTTCTTTGCGAGGATATTCAGTGCTATCTGAGGATCGAATAGTATGCATTTACTGATTTACCTTTTGTTACAAAAGCTAATTAGATAGCGTAAATTTAATGAAGGGTTATTTGGGTCATGCAAAATTAGAATTTTTTAATTCCTCATATCTAGAACACTTTAGTTAATACCTCCCTCCATTCCAAAATCTAAAACACTTTAGTTTTGTTCGAAGTTAAATCTTGATTGAGTTTGTAGCAAAATGTGTAAACATATACAATCTAGACACATATTTCACACTGGATTTAACAAGAGTTATGATATCCTTGCTAGTGGAAGCATATAAAGGTATGTACAACAATTTAGACAGTTGTCAGGTCAACCTGAGTCAAAATCTGCCTTCAACTAGACAACAACATGCTCATTCCTCATTTAATGATGGTCATATCACCTCATTTTGTCGATATGGACTCACATAGATAATTACTGTCTAACTGTTGTACATGCCTAATAAGCTCATAGCATTATCCACCGTTTCTATTAATTTGTTCTACCACTGCTACCAATCATCCATGTTGTTTGATGTTGAAGTTGTCGGTGTGGGGACAACCGATGCATCATCCAGCAGCCCACCCTGAACAAATTTCATATGCAAGATTTGTCGTTACAGGCGGCGAAATTCCTTTCCTTTTTTAATCGTTGACTTCTACAGGGATGAGCTGTATATGCTCGGCGATACCGTTATAGTACCACTTCAGCGACCAATGCACTTGTATAGTAAACTAGTTTAAGCTCGTCAACGGCTTGCTAGATCCCCTGTATCTAAGCGAGAGCCTGCTAGATTGCCTGTATCCTAAGCTGCAGGTCAAAAACCGTACAGTTATACCGAGTGCGAGGTACGTTGATGTCAGCTGTACCTCTTGTTCTCCTTGAATGCCCGGGATATTATACATAGTACGTGTGTGTGTCTGTCTCCAAACGTGAACTCGTTTCCCCATTTTGCTACAATACATTCGTGAGGTCTAAGGAAATTGATGTCACTATTCTTTTTTCAAGACAAATCTCGTCATATATACCATTTTCTTATGGAGGATTTTATTGTAATATTTTAGTAAAACCGAATGTTTTGGCTATACTCCCTCCATACTTGCAAAAGAAGTCGTCTAGGACATTGACACGGTCTTCAAAACATTGTTTTGACTAATATTTTTTGCTATAAAATATATCTAAAAAGTACTTTTCTGAAACTATATTTCAATACGAATCTACTTATATATATTGTTTTTATATTTCTAAATTTAACAAAAAAATATTTGTAGTCAAAATTTAAAAGCTTGACATAGGACAATCTCAAAACGACTTCCTTTGCGAGTGGAGGGAGTATATTTTAGTATGAAACATTAGTTATTGAGTTGGAATAGTTAGTAAAGGCATTGTGAGCATTTATTTGGCCTACGTATTTTTTCGAATTTTCTCGGGTTCTATGCCAAAATTATTGGCCCAGCCCAGCAAACGTGACGGGCTCAAATCTTAGCCCAAACCCATCCACTGCACTCACGCTATTTTAGGGTTGTCATGAGACTCACCAAAATTCCACACGTAGATGGTGCGTGTCAGCGTGTGGGCTCAAAATTATGCAACCGGGCAGCATTAGTCAAGCTACATTCTATGCCGCAGTTTGGTACAATTTTACAAATTCTGCAGAGTTAAAATTGCTGTCCTGTCCTTCCGTTTCAAAATTATAAGTGATTCCAAGATTCTCGAAGAGCGGTGGCGTGACTTGCTGGGCTGGTCCTATGTGCATTCGGCCCATGATATTTCGGCCTGTTTCCGTGCGCCACATAGAAGCATGGGGGTTCGCTCGCTTTGTTCTCTTCTGCTTCTGCCCCGTCGCTGTCGTCCTCCTCCTCCTCCTCCTCCCAGCTCGCGGCGTCTCGATCCCTCCGATCTCTCTTCTCTCAGGTGATCAGGTCCGTGCTCTTCACTCTCTCCTCCATCTCCTCTCCCTGCTCCAGTCCAGTCCTTCCCACTGGGTGCGGAATTTCGGCTTCCCTCCCCCGTGACTCTGCTGCATTTCCTTTTTCGAGTTCGTGGGCTGAGGTAAGAGGGGCCTTGATTCTGGGTTTTCTCCTCGCAGGGAGGAGCAAGCAAAAGAAAAAGGAGGATGGAGGCTCCGCCCATCGCGCTGTTCGACAGGCTCAAGGTGCGCATTGCGAGTGCCCTTTGTGTTCGTTTGTTTGTTTGTTTTCTCGTCGTCGGCATGGTTGCGGCATTTCGTCGACCACGCGGCGTGCTGTTGCGAGGTAGGAATTGTTTTTGACCCTCTGTTCCCCGGCGCGGATATGTGGTAGCGACGCTTGTTGCTTTGCTGGCATGGATCCTTGGATGGAATCTGGGATCCACGCTGTCTTTTCATCTGGTTGGGATTGAGAGTATTGGAGCTTAAGGAATGCTGGCCTTGAGAGCGGCCCTGTGCCTGTGATACAAATGATGCAGACTAAAACTGGTGTACTCATGTTTCGGGCACAGTGTTCGTTTCTTAGTTGCCTTCTTAGTTTTCTAATCACATAAGTGATGCTTGTTGCTAGTGTAATCATGTTTGGAGTGCCCTGCTATTGCTGTGCAAAGAATTGAACTGAACCATCTGAGTTGAGTTTTGCAACAGGCTGCCAAACCATTCTTCTTGCTAGCTGGGCCCAATGTTATTGAATCGGAGGAGCATGTCCTGAAGATGGCCAAACACATTAAAGGCATCACAACCAAGTGAGCAACTTAATCGCCATAGTCTTTTTTTTATCTAATAAAATGGGCTAGATTTAAACCTTCCCTGTTGCTGTCTGATGTCCATGACAGGCTTGGGATCCCGCTTGTGTTCAAGTCCAGCTTTGATAAAGCAAATCGTACATCATCAAAATCTTTCCGTGGTCCAGGTCTGGAAGAAGGCCTAAAGGTATAGTGAGTAAATCAAGCAGTTGCTAGTTTAGATAATATATTGCTGTCCAGTACAATTCATATGCAGTAAATACATCCAAGTTCACGCGTCATATTTTCTCTTATGTGACACTAGCTTAGTTTTCTTCAATATTAGATGATAAATGCGTTCACCATACTTTTGGTATTAACTACTGTCCAGATGTATGGGAAGTAGCTAAACAATTAGCACTACCTGTTGATATACATATACCTAGTGGTATATTGTTATTTTGGCCTAGGCTGAGATTCCAGGAGAAATAGATACAGAGAATTCACTGATCCTTGTTCTATCAGGTGTTGTCTATGTGTGCGTGATGTGTATGTGCCTATTTGTTGAGACAGAGCTTTCCACGTGTAAAAATGTGTTGATAGTATTTTTTTTGTACAACTTTGTCTTTGATCAGATCCTTGAAAAGGTGAAAGCAACGTATGACCTTCCAATAGTCACTGATGTGCACGAAAGCCACCAGGTATCCATTCGCAGATTCTGCTGCATTACCTCCCATTTAACTAAATTCTACATCACATCTTTACATGGTCTATGAATTATGTTTTTATGTTTCCTTTGTATTGTGAATATTTTTTATGGAAAAAATGTGCTTTTCTACTGCTTGTTGCTTGCATTTCAGTAACAGTAAGATATGTCTAATTTTCTTTCTTTTCTTTTTCATTCCAAGCTTAGTGTGAAGCTGTTGGAAAGGTTGCTGACATTATACAAATCCCAGCTTTCCTCTGTCGCCAGGTACAATTTGAACAATGGGATTTTTCTACAGAAAACTATATTACTTTCATATATTTAAGCATGACTCCTCATACCATATCTGATGACAACATATTACTATGATAACAGACTGATCTACTTGTGGCTGCTGCTAAGACAGGAAAAATTATCAATATCAAGAAAGGGCAATTCTGTGCGCCTTCTGTAAGTTGCATCACTAGCTGGTAGTATAATTGAAATTTGAATGCAAGCATTGTTAGCTACTTTCTCATTTACTGATTGGATTATTAGCCTAAATAGTTCATGTGCTGTTTAATGTTGCACAAAGCACAAACATTCCATAGTCCACTTAATTAGTCCCATGTTGGATAATGGCGTAATGCAATCTAGGGAAGTTTTTTACTATGGTTGTTATGAATGAGGTACAGTGTTGAAAGAAAGCGGAAGCTATTTGCTCTTACCTGGAAATTTTCATTTACTTGAGAGAGTGTTGAGATTAATGAAATCTTGACTCAAGCTGATTGAATTTTCACATTACTTCAGCGACCAACATGAAATTTTAAAAAAATGATCAAGCAGACTAGCAGTTCCCTTTCAGTTTCTGACCACCTGCTTTGTGAGAATCCATTTATCTTTTTGTTGAGTAGCACCATATGTTTCTTCAGATAACCTTTGTTTTAAGATGAAACATTTGCCATCCCACCCTTATACGAGCATATATTTGTTCCGTATTTCTTATGTCTTTATATCGCGCCAACTATTTTTTGACAAGACATGCTGTCACTTGAGGAACTTCTTATAAATTACCTCCTGGTTAAGGCTTAAAGAAAATTATTTCACCGTATTTACTTATGCTACTTTTCTTGATGCATATGCTTGTCAAAGTGAACCTGTACATTTGTAGGTTATGGCCAACTCTGCGGAGAAACTAAGGCTTGCTGGAAATCCAAATGTGATGGTCTGTGAGCGTGGCACCATGTTTGGCTACAGTTAAGGCATCTGTTGGCTCTTTCTTTTCTGTTTATTGCCCACTTAAACATCAAAAGAATAAGGAAACAGTCATGGATATAGCTCATGGATATTAAGAGAACAAAATACTTATGTATATAATGATATGCTACTCTTTCTGGACACTAGCATGTTGTAGGCTTGTAACATGACCATGAACTGATGGTTTTGTTGCCAAAGAGCAAGATGAGCCAAGTAGCATTTGAGGAATGAACGCTACTTGAAATATGGGATGCCACTGCATTATGATTTCATGAATTCAACAATAAAATTAGACCGGTGGGGTGTGACCGCCCCATGTTTTAGCATTAAGAAAAAGCAACCTTCTCCTGGCCTAGAAAAACCTCCGAACCCAGGCTTTACTGGCAAGGGGATTATTTTTAACCAGCCCATTAATTCGCTTCCGTGAGAATTCGAACCCGGGTCTACTGGGTGCTACTCACATGCTCTAACCACTGGGCTAGAGTCCCTTTCACCATGAATTCAACAATTAAAGTCACGAGTGTTAGATTAGGTTGCCTGCAGGTCATATGCCATGCAACGACGTAACTGATATGATCACTTTTGGATGGAGATCAAGCTGCCGATCTCCTCCTTTAGATTCTGAGAAAGTGAGAAGCAAATAGATGTTTCGCAGCAATGCATAACTATCTCTTATGCATACCTAATATTATCACTATCTTCATCATTAGTTTTTCTGACGCTCCATGAAGACTGATATTTTTCGCAATGAATACCCAGATGATCTAATTGTTGACCCAAGGAACTTTGAGTGGCTGAGGGAAGCTAACTGCCCAGTTGTAAGTATTGGAACCTAACTCTCGTTGATAACTGCATAATCCACCTCTTGTTTAGACCCATCCAACTTGTATTGATTAAACACATCCTTCTAGCTTATCAATATTTGTGTCATTCTACAGGTTTTATATCAGGGATCAACAGTTAAAACAAGATTAACGTAACATTTATGTCTTAGATAGATGCTACTTGATCATTATAGTGTTACTGATTACTAGCATTCGGCCTTTTCGTTTCTTCTGATTTGGTCCACATGTTTTGATATGCAAGAGGTGCTCTTCTGTTGTCAAAAATGAATTTATGTTGCTTAGGAATGATGCAGCTGACTGTTGTTCCTTGTTCATTTTGAATTTCACGTAATTTAAATAAATCTGGATCTTCCAACAAAAACAAACACATGTTAAACCCTAAAAAAACATGTTAAGGAATGTTAGCTCCTCAACAACATAGCAACTCAATGGAGGACAAAAATAACTTAAGATTGAGTTTTTCCCCCTTTTCGCCAGAAATAATTGTATAGCTGTCCGATGCTTTGGGAAAAGTTTCTTTCTATGACTGATTTGTGGTTTGTGCTTTTGTTTATACCGTTCAATATTGCATTGTGTGCTAGCTAGCTACAACTTAATGGACTGGTATGCATTTCAGGTAGCTGATATAACACATGCTCTACAACAACCAGCTGGAAAAAAGGTGTCTTTACCACTTGCGATGTTCCTCTGTTGGTTCAGGCAATCTTTCTGATGTAAAATTGCAAGCAACTCATCTTGTAACTCTAGAGTACCATGTTGTTCAAGTCTCAACCATTTCCATATCCACTGACCATAATCATAAGAATCTGCAATGCTATGTGAAATTTGGGTCTTTCAATCTTTTTAATAATATCACTATTCTATTGAACATTTGCCTACTAGAACATTTTTTTTCACTTCACAACTTCAGAGCTAGCTCATAATGAACTTTGTTGTTTTGGCGGGTGATTGTTTCGGTAAAATTGGAGAATTTTTTTTCTGTTTTGTTAGCTTGATGGTGGAGGTGTTGCAAGCGGGGGCTTTCGAGAATTAATACCCTGCATCGCAAGGACTTCTGTTGCTGTTGGTATTGATGGTATTTTCATGGAGGTAAAACAGAAATTAATATAAAGAAATGGATCAAGCTATGCTGTTTCTTTGTACATGTTCTGCTTTTATGCTCAACATTAAATGGGGTTATTAAATTAAATCTATTTTATTGCATAATGCCACAGGTACATGATGATCCCTTGAATGCGCCATGTGATGGCCCAACTCAATGGGTATAATTCAGTTCCAGTTCTTTCACGCCATCCTTTTTATAATAGGTAGCAGTGCCCATGATGTTTATCATATATAATCACATGCAATTCATTTGCATTCTTTTTTGGTTCTTTTCTCAGCCATTGCGCAATTTGGAGGAACTATTGGAGGAATTGATAGCGATCGCTGTAAGTTTAACATTTTTCAGAATGTTAAAGCCAAATCTATCAGTAATCTTACCTTTCATTTTGTTTTTCCTCCATGTGAAGCGTGTTACCAAGGGAAAGCAACCGTTCAAGATTGATCTCACTCCATTCCATGAATGATCCAATTTGGCAGATAGAGAGCACAGTGCCACTTCCATTGGTTTCAACAGTGTGTATTTCTTGTCGATGTACCAGTTACTGTTTAAAGCGTAGCTACCGTAGATGATTGAGTTGAAGCCTGTGTGGTTGGTTTGTGCCGTCTCATTAGTTGTACCATGGATTCGCACCTACAATATCACCGCAAAATAATGTGATTGCTGGCTGATTACCCTCTTTCTGCCTTAAAGGCGCTGTGGGTTGCTGCGAGTTTGGCCCTCTTTGGCATAGCTCCGTATGCAACAGCTCCAGCTCTACTGTTTGTGCTACTGTGCTGCTACTATTCATAGGGTCTGTTTGGATCAGATCCACGCAGCTCTACTCTACCAACTCCACCATAGAGCAGATCCACCGTAAAGTTGCAAAACATGGAGCACCTCCTGATGAGCTTCACAAAAGATGTAGAGTTGACCTCTAAATTCACGTTTTTTTTTTTTGTAGTGGTGTTTAGCTTGGAATTGTTGGAGCAGAGCTAAAAAAAGTGGAGCGGAGCCGAACAAACCCATAAAATCTATTTCCGTCTCATCTGATCATCTCTCTCAGGCACATGAGGAGCTGCCGGAGCCAGTTTCTTTGGCTCCCCCTGCTCCAGCTAGGCAGCTACAGTGATGAAGCTGGAGCTGGAAGGAGGGCTGCCAAAGGGGACCTTAGTTTATCCAGACGATCAAAATGGAAGAGAATCGTGTGGTATAAGAGGATTCATGAATGAAATGGAAAAGTTTATGGTAGGTAAACGCAGAAGATTTGCACAATGAACCACCAGCTTGCTTTCTTCCAGCTAGCTTTCAAGTTGCAACATTGCACAGTTTTGGAGTTCAGCACTTCAGATGCAATACACCGAAAATAGACATCAACAATTACAAGCTACATTTTCTACTGAAGCTGTCTCTACTCCATAGTCACATAGGTTACTGCTTCAACCGTCTAGTCCTTTTCCTCGTGGATACTTGACCTTTCTCAGATAAAGAGAACCTTTTCTCCTTGAAAGCCTTGACCATGTTGTACACCTGAAGTGCCCCACATATTAATTTTGATCAGATAAAGTGCCATATCACATGGTAAATACTCTAATTGCAATTACCTTGCGAATACCAGATGTTAATCCCATGGACTCCACTGAGGACTCCTTGGCAAATTTCAACTTTGTGCTACCATCTACCCTTTTGCAAAGTCGACCCACACCATCTACAATGTAGTTAGTTAGCAAGCAATATGGGAAAATAAGACGAGGAGCATAAATTGTTTTTTTGTGATGAAAACCAACAAACTTTACCTTTGAGATTAATAATCATCACCTCCACATACATTGTCAGGCGAATATGGGAGAAAATATGGACATGCTTGCCAACATCCTCGCGAAGGACCACATCTGATTTCCGTTCATCAATGCCTAGCAACTTCGTCAAATACTTGTCCATTGCTTTCCTCCTGTTCAATGAATCGGTCTTTCCTTCATCCACAAGGACTAGTGGGAACTCCCATAGCCCTGCAAGGAGGCCCTCCTCTGGTCTCTTGATCAGCAAAAAGAGATTGCCATTGCCCTTTGTGTCTGTCACCTCTTCCTCCAAGCCTTGTGCANATCTGAACGACACAAACAGCAGCAAAATCGCTCCGAGGTTTGGCCTTTGGAACTACTCGTGGAAAGTCTGTAACTTGGACCGATGGATTTTCCAAGGAAAGTGCAAACGCTTGGCAGTGGCTTGAGACTGGGCATTCAGAGCAACCTGGCTTTGTCTTGCTACATAATGTTGCTCCTAATTNCCATCATTGCTTGGTTGAAGTCTCCTGGTCTCAAAGGATCAACCAGCTGACCTGCAAGCTCCCTATTATGACAAAAGTGTACAGTGTGCAAGTTTTAAGATCGATGTAAAGCTTCCCAATTCAAAATCACTTTAACAAGGAGAGGATAGTGGTGCTAACCAGAATCTCTTCACTGTTGAGGATTCTTTTGGGTTGTCGGCAATGGCATAAAGCCTGCTGATCACTCGTACCACATTTCCATCCACAACAGGGACAACCTGTAACGACATAGAAGGCCTCAAAATCATTTGAAGAAAGGTGGAAAACCCACACGCACACCCATTTGACGAGTTGCTAAACTGTGAACAACCTCATTGAAGGCTATGGAAGCGATAGCTCCCGCCGTGTAATCCCCAATGCCACGAACCTCACGAAGGGCTGACGCTGTACGAGGAAACTCCCCCTTTTCAACGATCTGTTTTGCTCCCTGTTTCCCCAACACAAAGAACATCAAACATAAACCACAATAGAAGTCTTTCATCCTTTGACTTAGTAGTACAAAAAACACAAGATCGCTAAATTAAGGTAACTATCTAAGCTGAAAACTAGAAAAGACAGAGAGGAAGGTTAATGTAGAACACTAAATTCCTGACAAACTGCCCAAAATGTTAGATCGCCAAATGAACAAATATACTAACATGTCACAATTAGTGGAAATGCAAGGCCAGTCATGAACTACTGCTCAGATTTCCTTTCCTTCATTTAAAGTAAAATAAAACTCTGAGTTAATCTTCCAGGCTCTCAGAGGCAAAATATCGAACAGGGAATGCGCACGGCAGCTTAAGGTTGCTGCAACCTTCCGATTGACACTCCCCATCAATCCATTTCGAGCACAACTCACCTCCAGCAGAAATCGGGCCCTCCGGTAGTAGCCGAGCCCTGCCCACATCTCGTTCACCTCCTGCGGCAAGCAAGCATCAAACCACAGCCACGAATGAATAACTCGATTACCATTTAATCCACCCAACAAAACTTTGGGTCCAAGATCGAATCTTCCCCACACAAAATCGAAACCTTTTGCTTCTCCTGCCCGCCGTATCAAGTGTTGCTCACCTCCTGCGTGGCGGCGGCGAGGCTGCGCACGGTGGGCCACCGCGTCATCCACCGGTCGTAGTAGCCGACGACGACGGGCACCCGCGTCTGCTGCAGCATCACCTCCGACACCCACACCGCG
>JAZFNS010020001.1:116577577-116588756 GCA_037127165.1 Alloteropsis angusta | reverse complement strand
CAGTGAGAGGCGGCTGCAGTCCCCATTTATCAGCCTTCATACGATACGTCCAAACTTATACATATTTGCATCATTATGGGGCTGTTTGTTCTGCATAATTATGGAGCTTTGTTTTGCATCATGCATACATAGTACTTTTGTTCCTTTTAACAATTCATTCAGGCCTTAAAGATGCAAAGATGCAATTGAACTAATAGATGCATTGCTTTCTTCATTGTCTGATGTACTCTCTTTTCTTTCCTTTTCCTTTATTTTTGTCATTGCCCACTTGTATATGTAAACCATCCCACATGCTTTATCATTTATTATGGTGGATTTACTGCCACATTGACAGACAAACAACCTTTATCTTGTTCCTCAATTAAATACATCTACTTTATATGTTGATTACTGTCAAGACATTTATCTTAACCAAAATATCATTTCGTTCTATGTATCATATCACAGTGCACTTGATTTTCTAATTATATTTCCAATTCTCCGAAAGCTCTGTAGTAGATTTCTTTTGAGCACTAAATATTTGCCTTTTTAGGACACAATTATATTGGATCTGAGCACCTGCTTCTTGGACTGCTTCGTGAGGGTGAAGGTGTCGCGGCTCGTGTACTTGAGAGTCTCGGAGCTGACCCCAGCAACATCCGTACACAGGTAAACTATATCTGATGCCTGTTTCTGACAGGGTGAAGTAGTCTGTTTGGAAAGAAATTTTGTTTGTTACTTGTTACAAATGTCATGGATGGATCTCTAGGTTATTCGAATGATCGGTGAGACCACAGAAGCTGTTGGTGCTGGAGTTGGAGGAGGGAGTAGTGGCAATAAAATGCCAACACTCGAGGAGTACGGTACTAATTTAACAAAATTAGCCGAAGAGGTAATTTTTCTGATCTCCTGCATTATAAGAAGCACAAGTGCTGGATAGAAGTAATAGTGATAAAACCTGCAGGGAAAGCTAGATCCTGTTGTTGGTAGGCAGCCACAGATTGAGCGTGTGGTACAAATTTTAGGCAGACGAACCAAGAACAATCCCTGCTTGATTGGAGAGCCTGGTGTTGGAAAGACTGCAATTGCTGAAGGACTTGCTCAACGCATTTCTACAGGCGATGTGCCTGAAACAATTGAAGGGAAAAAGGTACCCTTTTTGCATAATTTCTTAACCAAATACACAATATGTTTAATATTTTGCTTAATTGATTTGCAATTAATGTGAACGTATGAGCTTAGGAATAAGCTTTTTGCTCCTATGCACTCCTGTTTTATTTTGTATGGTATAATTATGCTACTCTACATGAGGGTTCACGCACATGTCGCTCCTTTCCTTCTCATGTTACCTGAGTAGCCCCATTCAGTGGCCATTTAAGTATGTAAGCACAATGTTAATGATTGAAGAGCCTGCTCGATATTTTGGGCCATATTAGCACCCATATTTTATTTAAGCATTTAAAATATTGTAGAAGTTCGTAATCATCTGCACCAACTCACACATTAATTGAGCAAACAAAAGAGCAAAGTACGCTGTATCTTTACTTACAATACATTATATCAAAATGTAAGTGATTAATCTCAGCTCACTATTAGATTTTTGTGGACTAGTAATTTTTTCAACTATATTGGAGACATTATCAATACCATACTTGATACTTCTCATTTTTCTGCCATGTTTCTGCATACTTTTGATGAGATTGTGAGGAAATGATGGGTATTTTTTTCAACCACAGGTCATTACCCTTGACATGGGACTTCTTGTTGCCGGCACAAAATACCGTGGAGAATTCGAAGAAAGATTAAAGAAGCTGATGGAAGAGATCAAGCAAAGTGACGAGATAATACTCTTTATTGATGAAGTTCACACTCTGATAGGAGCAGGAGCAGCTGAAGGTGCCATCGATGCTGCTAACATTTTGAAGCCAGCATTAGCAAGAGGTGAACTACAGGTGTGTAGATAAGACCACATGTTCCAATGTTGTGGTTAATTTCTGTTTTATTTTTATTTGAGTATGTTCACTATCTTCTTTTCCTTCAACCTGAGCTTTTTCAGCCCTCTTGCTTGTTTCGAGGTTGTTATAGCCAACTTGTGTTTAATTTCAGTGCATTGGAGCAACTACACTCGATGAATATAGGAAGCACATTGAGAAAGACCCAGCCCTGGAAAGGCGTTTCCAACCCGTGAAAGTGCCAGAGCCAACAGTAGATGAGACAATAGAAATTCTCAGAGGACTTAGGGAACGATATGAGATCCATCATAAACTTCGTTACACTGATGAAGCCCTGATTGCAGCTGCAAAGCTTTCATATCAATACATCAGGTCTGTGAACGGTGAATAAGCAAATGCCACATGCTCACTTCTGGTGATTATGTTAAAAAAGTACAAGCAAAATACTCTGGAACCTTAGCTCATATCTCAGAGAAACTAATGCACTTCATGTCTGACTATGTTCATGGGTAGTTTACCGTGGTACTATGTTGCATCCTATCTGACAGCATATTTTGTTTGCAGTGATCGTTTCCTCCCGGACAAGGCTATCGACTTGATTGATGAAGCAGGTTCCCGTGTTAGGCTACAGCATGCACAGGTAAAAGAATCCCAAGTCATCTGCTTTCATTTATTTTGATCCTTATTTTTTTCATTGCCTAAACAATTATAAATGGAACTTTGGGCAGGTTCCTGAGGAAGCAAGGGAGCTTGACAAGGAGCTCAAACAAGTCACGAAACAGAAGAATGATGCTGTTCGTAGCCAGGATTTTGAAAAGGTAATTGACTAATGATTTGCTAAATTTGACATCTCTTTCATGTTTGTGATGCAACTTTAATGGTACCAGGTCTCCTCCTGGCAGATCATAGTACTTCATAACTTCTATCCAATGTAACTGTTCCGTCAGATACATTCACGTATATATACAAAATTTTTAGTTATATAGTTGGTAGGTGACAAATACTTTTGGATGATGCAGAAATTCTTGTCTCTTTCATCATTGCTCTTATTTGAGTGACGTTCTCCATTTCCATTTTAAGATGTGATAAACGAGTTAAAAAAATAAATTGTTCTGTAATTTTGACTTAAATAGTAACCAGCAGAGTAAAATATTTGTTAATGTGCATTTCACTTATCTTTTTCTGCCTGTTTTTTGTTTCTTTAATTATTTCCCCTCCGTTCATTACAGATGTTAACACATATGCTCTGCTTTTCTGCCTTCACTTGTGTTTACCTAATTGTGTATACTTCTGATGTTCATAGTTAATTTCCTTTTTTTTTTGTCTTGCCATTAGGCTGGAGAACTGCGAGACCGTGAAATGGAATTGAAAGCCCAGATAACAGCCCTTATTGACAAGAGCAAGGAGATGAGCAAAGCAGAGGAGGAATCTGGAGAGACAGGACCAATGGTTAATGAAGCTGATATCCAGCATATAGTATCATCATGGACTGGCATTCCAGTGGAGAAGGTCTCCAGCGACGAATCTGATAAGCTTCTTAAGATGGAAGAGACTTTGCACAGACGTGTCATTGGCCAAGATGAGGCTGTGGTAGCAATTAGTCGCTCCATCCGCCGTGCTCGTGTGGGCCTCAAGAACCCCAACAGGCCAATTGCAAGCTTTATTTTCGCTGGTCCCACTGGGGTTGGCAAGTCAGAGCTCGCAAAGGCCCTTGCTGCCTATTACTTTGGCTCTGAGGAGGCTATGATCCGGCTTGATATGAGTGAATTCATGGAGAGGCACACAGTGTCCAAACTGATTGGTTCTCCTCCAGGATATGTTGGATACACTGAGGGTGGCCAACTGACGGAGGCAGTCCGACGGCGGCCATACACAGTTGTACTCTTTGATGAGATTGAGAAGGCACACCCTGATGTCTTCAACATGATGCTCCAGATTTTGGAAGACGGGAGGTTGACCGACAGCAAGGGAAGAACGGTGGACTTCAAGAACACCCTCCTGATCATGACCTCAAACGTTGGGAGCAGCGTCATCGAGAAGGGTGGGCGCAAGATTGGTTTTGACCTCGACTCTGACGAGAAGGACAGCAGCTACAGCAGGATCAAGAGCCTCGTCATCGAGGAGATGAAGCAGTACTTCCGCCCTGAGTTCCTCAATCGTCTCGATGAGATGATCGTNGTTCAGGCAGCTCACCAAGCTCGAGGTCAAGGAGATTGCGGAAATCATGCTCCAGGAGGTCATCGACCGACTCAAGGTCAAGGACATCAACCTGCAGGTCACTGAGAAGTTCAAGGAGCGGGTGGTGGACGAAGGCTACAACCCAAGCTACGGTGCGCGGCCGTTAAGGCGGGCTATCATGAGGCTGCTGGAGGACAGCCTTGCAGAGAAGATGCTCGCCGGGGAAGTCAAGGAGGGTGACTCTGCCATTGTGGATGTTGACTCAGAGGGTAAGGTGATCGTGCTCAATAGCCAGGGCGGCATACCAGAGCTCCCCACTCCGGCTGTCACCGTTTAGACCGTACAGAACAGATGACAAAATAGTTGAGTTTTCCTTTCACACCCATTATTATCATATAGCTAGCGGATAACTGTGTATATGTAGTGGTATAGTCGAAGGAAAAATCGATGTTGCCTTTTGAATTTTCTTTTCTAATTCAAGTGTTTTTGTTTCTGAAATTAATCTCGGTAACGTGTAGACTGGTTACGCTTGATTCTAAGGTGAGGAGCATTTGGAATGATATTGGTTTGCACTAAAATTACCGTTATCTATAGACTATACGAGAAAAATACCAATGAGCCATGAATCTTATCTATATAACCTATATAGATATATCCAATAAAGGTCATTAACTATATTTTTCTCAACATGAAAGCTATCCATTCCAAGTCATAGAAAAACCGCTATATCGAATGCCACATCACTCCCTATTAGGACTATCTATTTATGTCTTCTATCGATTTTCTATTACTATGACTAATAGCATCTAAACATACAACTTATTAGTCTTTGCGAGTTCCACGGTACAAAATTCTCACAACAAAAACCTATATAGATGCACCCTACTAAAGGCCATTAACTATATTTCGACGTCATAGAGAAACCACTATATCGAACACCACAACCATTTATTTATGTCTTCCACCGATTTTATATAACTAATACTGATAGCATCTATGAATATAATTTATTATAGTGTGTTTGCTTGGCTTCCCAAGTTTGCCACAACACAAGTGCGGCGTGCCAAACTTGCGGCGATCAAATCGAACGCCAGAGATTTGGCAAGTTTTGGCACTGAAAATGAACTAGATCCTACTCAACCAGCTGTGACACGCCACAAGTTCGGCAAGAACCAAACGGTGGCCACAGAAAGCGCGGCACGCCGAAGCTGTGGCATGGCAAAGTTTGGACACCATCCAAACGTTACTTTAGTCCGCGAGTTCCACAAGACAAAATTCTCATAGTAGAAATACATTTAAGAGTTGTTCTCTCTCAACAAAACAAATATGTGTTCATGTATAATATCGTTTGCAAAAGAATGTTGCCATGCAATCATTTGTCTTACCATTTTTAAATTTTACTTTAAAATTTTGTCTAACAAATTCCCACAGCAACGCGCGGGGTATCACCTAGTTACAATTACTATCTCATCCAGTGTAAAAAAAATAAGATCTGTATCTGGTCTTCACTGACCAAGCAAGTCAGCGTAAATCTTTCTCCTGGACTCGGTGAGCCTCTGCATCTCACGCGTCGCCGCTGCGCCGCCATTGCCGCTCCTCCTCAGCTTGGCAATGTTGTTGTCAATGCTTTTGATCTGCACAAAAAAGTAAATTCCCATCATCGATCGATTAACTAAATACATGCAAATTCGCAGGAGCAAATAATTGTCGGAAAATATAAGTGAATGAATGAGATTAGACGAGGCACACAGATAGATTAAGGAGCTAGGTCATGAATGAGAAATTGTGGGTACTTTTCGGTGAGGCCAGCGAGGTACGTGGAACCTGCGGCTGGTGGTCTTGAGGACGGTGGCGCAGACTTGGAGATGCTTGGCGGCCTCGGCCATGGGCAGGTGGAAGTAGCGCGCGATGTCGCTCAGCTGCAGATTGCTCGCTCTTTCCCTCTGCCAAAGCCAAACTGATCGATCAGATGCATTGTTCATCATATATATCAGAGTGGATTAAAGCACGCTCACCGGTAAGTTTTTTCTTCTGGCAACAAAAATAAGTGAACTTAATTAGTTTAAGGGAACGTCTACCGTCTATACAACAATTGAGCAGGTGTAAACATTTGACGTTTTTTTTGAGCTATCTATCTTTGAACCTATGGTTTAGTTGGATGATCTACCTTCACTGTTAAAAAGAAACTGGCTGTTATAGGAGATTCTAAGACGGGAACATATCTAGTGGAAACCAACCTTACATTAAAATCCGTGCAAACTACGGCAACAAACTCATCTAAATTCACTAAAAAAATCATACATGTAGATGATATGATGATACACAACCTTGTAAAACATCTTGTCCAAACTTGACTTCGTTTGTGAGATATAAAAATAATAAATTTCTAACAAATCATGTGGACAATTTTCTGGCTTGAAATTTGTTATTTTTATATCTCACAAACGAAATTGAGTTTAGACAAGTTATTATACAAGATTGTGTATCATCATATCATCAACATGTGTGATTTTTTTAGTGAATTTAGACGACTTTTTTGCTGTAGTTTGCACGGGTTTTTACGGAGAGGTTGGTTTGCACCTGATACGTTGCCTTCTAAGACAGCCTAAATTTTCCAATTATAACTCATGTGTAAACTACTAACTCTAACTACAGAAGTAACAGAAACTTCGTGTGCAGAAATTATCAAAATTGAATGTTTCTCACTTCATACCATATAACCCATCGTGCTAGTTTTTTTTATGCAGGAATGATTTGGTCACTGCCTCACTGGCATGTCGACATTCGACGCAGGTGGCCAAGTAGTATTGTACATGCATGGACGGCAGGTGGGTGGTTATATGTAAGTTATGTAACATCCCAAGGATTCAATTGAGCCCACTAGTGGCCCATGTTGAAGGGCATGCCATGTGTGGGGGGAATAGTCCTACATATAAACCCAAGTGTCAAATGCATTCAACCCCCCGGGCCAACCCTTTTGCACGAAGCAAGGACAAAGTTGTAAATGAGGTTGGTGCAAGCGAGTGTTTTACTCATTATATAGAGTAGGACTGAACCATATTTGGGAGGGCGTTACATTGTCCACTCGACAAAATGAGTGTCAACACTAGTGTGTCGGTTTCTTTGTGCTTGCTTTGTCGAGAGTGTTCAAGATCTTTGTATCAATTTGATGCAACAACCTTGATTAAATAAACGTCCTTCCTTAATTTGTCCACCAAAAGTCTCATGAGATTTAGCCATTTCCCATTCAAGTGCCGAATCTAGGGGTGCAGACAANATTCAGGCAGCTCACCAAGCTCGAGGTCAAGGAGATTGCGGAAATCATGCTCCAGGAGGTCATCGACCGACTCAAGGTCAAGGACATCAACCTGCAGGTCACTGAGAAGTTCAAGGAGCGGGTGGTGGACGAAGGCTACAACCCCAGCTACGGTGCGCGGCCGTTGAGGCGGGCTATCATGAGGCTGCTGGAGGACAGCCTTGCGGAGAAGATGCTCGCCGGGGAGGTCAAGGAGGGTGACTCTGCCATTGTGGATGTCGATTCAGAGGGGAAGGTGATCGTGCTCAATAGCCAGGGCGGCATACCAGAGCTCCCCACTCCGGCGGTCACCGTTTAGATCGTACATAACAGATGACAAAATAGTTGAGTTTTCCTTTCAAACGCATTATCATATAGCTAGCGGATAACTGTGTATATCAGTATATGTAGTGGTATAGTCGAAGGAAAAATCGATGTTGCCTTTTGAATTTTTTCTCTAATTCAAGTGTTTTTGTTTCTGAAATTAATCTCGGCAACGTGTAGACTGGTTACGCTTGATTCTAAAGTGAGGAGCATTTGGAATGATATTGGTTTGCACTAAAATTACCGTTATCTATAGACTATACGAGAAAAAATACCAATGAGCCATGAATCTTATCTATATAACCTATATAGATATATCCAATAAAGGTCATTAACTATATTTTTCTCAACATGAAAGCTATCCATTCCAAGTCATAGAAAAACCGCTATATCCAATGCCACATCACTCTCCATTAGGACTATCTATTTATGTCTTTCATCGATTTTCTATTACTATGACTAATAGCATCCAAACATACAACTTATTAGTCTTTGCGAGTTCAACGGTACAAAATTCTCACAACAACAACTTATATAGATGCACCCTACTAAAGGCCATTAACTATATTTCGACGTCACAGAGAAACCACTATATCGAACACCACAACCATTTATTTATGTCTTCCACTGATTTTATATGACTAATACTGATAGCATCTATGAATACAATTTATTAGTCTGCGAGTTCCACAAGACAAAATTCTCATAGTAGAAATACATTTAAGAGTTGTTCTCTCTCAACAAAACAAATATGTGTTCATGTGTAATATCGTTTGCAAAAGAATGTTGCCATGCAATCATTTGTCTTACTATTTTTAAATTTTACTTTAAAATTTTGTCTAACAAATTCCCGCAGCAACGCGCGGGGTATCACCAAGTTACAATTACTATCTCATCCAGTGTAAAAAAAAATAAGATCTGTATCTGGTCTTTACTGACCAAGCAAGTCAGCGTAAATCTTTCTCCTGGACTCGGTGAGCCTCTGCATCTCACGCGTCGCCGCTGCGCCGCCATTGCCGCTCCTCCTCAGCTTGGCAATATTGTTGTCAATGCTTTTGATCTGCACAAAAAGTAAATCATCATCACCGATCGATTAACTCTCTCTATATATATATATGCAAATTCGTAGCAGGAAACTAAATCATCGTGGGAAAACATATATAAGTGAATGAGATTAGACGAGGCACATAGTAGACTAAGGAAAGCTAGCTAGGTCATGAATGAGAAATTGTGGGTACTTTTCGGTGAGGCCAGCGAGGTACGTGGAACCTGCGGCTGGTGGTCTTGAGGACGGTGGCGCAGACTTGGAGATGCTTGGCGGCCTCGGCCATGGGCAGGTGGAAGTAGCGCGCGATCTCGCTCAGCTGCAGATTGCTCGCTCTTTCCCTCTGCCAAACCCAATTACCCACTCATCAGATGCATATATAGAGAGTGGATTAAAACAGCCCACCTGTTTCCCTTCTGGCAACAAAAATAAATGAACTTAGTCTAAGGGAACGTCTACCGTCTATACAACAATTGAGCCGGTGTTTTAGTAACTCCTAAACATTTGACGCTTTTTTTGAGCTATCTATCTTTGAACCTATGGTTTAGTTGGATGATCTACCTTCACTCTTAAAAAGAAACCAGCTGTTATAGGAGATTCTAAGACAGCCTAAATTTTCCAATTATAACTCATGTGTAAACTAGTAATATAAACTAACTCTAACTACAGAAATAACAGAAACTTCGTGTGCACAATCTATCAAAATTGAATGTTTTTCACTTCATATATACCATATAACCCATCGTGCTAGTTTTTTTTTATGCGGGAATGATTTGGTCACTGCCTCACTGGCATGTCGACATTCGGCGCAGGTGGCCAAGTAGTATTGTACATGCATGGACGACACCTGGGTGGTTATATGTAAGTTATGTAACATCCCAAGGATTCAATTGAGCCCACTAGTGGCCCATGTTGAAGGGCATGCCATGTGTGGGGGGAATAGTCCTACTTACTAGTTGAGAGTGAAATTCACCAACATATAAACCCAAGTGCCAAATGCATTCAACACCCCGGGCCAACCCTTTTGCACGAAGCAAGGACAAAGTTGTAAACGAGGTTGGTGCAAGCGAGTGTTTTACTCATTATACAGAGTAGAACTGAACCATATTTGGGAGGGCGTTACATTGTCCACTCGACAAAATGAGTGTCAACACTAGTGTGTCAGTTTCTTTGTGCTTGCTTTGTCGAGAGTGTTCAAGATCTTTGTATCAATTTGATGCAACAACCTTGATTAAATAAACGTCCTTCCTTAATTTGTCCACCAAAAGTCTCATGAGATTTAGCCATTTCCCACCAAAAGTCTCATGAGATTTAGCCATTTCCCATTCAAGTGCCGAATCTAGGGGTGCAGACAANTTGGGGTCAGCTCCAGGGTCATCAATCAATAATATAAACAGGATATTGTGTGGAGTTTACATGATTTTATCGGGATCGGCTGATCCCTGATAAAATGGGCTAGGTTCGCCCTTGCGTCAAGTTTTAAAAGTCTAGAGGCCGGCTAGGCAAAATACCTGGATCGCGAGTGCACTCCTGCCAACCGGAGGAACTTGGCGTTGCTCCTGCTCGTTGTTAGCACTTGGTCCAGAGGGCCCTATAAATTTGAAACGTTCAGACTTCAATTCATCGGTAACTAACAGTATAAACTACTGAATACGCAGCTTAAACCCTAGAACCTAATGTAAAGTGCAATAAGAATGAATGAAGAGCTGATGGAGTGACGCACAATCTGACCTGCTGGCACGTCGCCCTGCTCGATGACAGGCGGTGCATCGTCATCAGCAGCACCGCCTTGTTCTTCTTGTTGCTGATCACCGCCACCATTTTCGACTGCTGCTGCTGCNTGCTGCTGCTGCTGCCATTTTCTTCCCTTTGCCGCGGTGGTTGGCGTCTGCATTGCCGCCTCCGTAGNNNTTCATGCCGGTGCAGAGGGCGTCGTGGAACGCCGAGATCGAGTCATGGACGACGGCGTAGCCTCCGCCGGCGCGCTGCCGTGCGTAGTCCGTCAGGTAGTGTTTCACCCACACGTAGTCCCGGCCCCTGAAACTGCTCATCAGCAACCAAATCAGTACAGCAAATGCATGGCAGAAACATGCATGAAATTTGCAAGGAGACACGAAGAGTTAGTCTCTGATCCAATGAACTTACTCGATGTAGGACTGATGCGTCAGTGCTGTTGCCATGCCCTCGGAGTTGATGCGGTACACCTCCAGGGTTGCATGGTAGAACACGCCGGCGGCACCATGGACACAAAGCTTTGTGGCTTCAAGCCCTAGAAATTCATCACACCACATGTGTATAAGCATTTCTGTTTGATCGGCATGCATATATGCACCTCAGTNAGTCAGTCCTTGCGTCTACTATACGGTGTACCGTTAGAATGCAGAACTTCTCGCAGCACATGGCAAC
>JAZFNS010020001.1:116333614-116344505 GCA_037127165.1 Alloteropsis angusta | reverse complement strand
GTAATCATGCGGTCAAAAGCCTCATTAGATTCTTCAGGGTTCCTAGTGCGGTGGTTCTGGAGTTAGTTTTGTAAAATATATTTATTTAATACCTTTAATCAATGGTCAAATTTATGCTACAATTCTAGCACTGAGAAACCAAACGGGGCCCTTCTTCGAATCCTACCAGCCTACTACACCTGCAGCGGCTCCTTACAAGGCAAGCAATGGCACTCTCCTGCTAGATTTTGTGTTGCTGCCTCTCCTGGGCTGCTGCGGCGGCATTATGACGTGTACAGTCCGGCCATGTAGAGAGAGAGCAACGCAACGCAAGGCAAGGCAACGGAAGGCAGGGCTGAAGGCCGGCCGGCCGGCCCTCTCCTCCTTATTAAATGGGGGAGAAGAGAAGAGGAGGTGGAGAGGAGAGATTTGCGTCATTTAAGGTCGACGGTCANCTCTAGCCAAGCCAGCTCTACTTGTCACCTTCAATGCCTGCCCCTCCACTCCACTCCACTCCCGTTAATGCGGGCTGGGTTGGATGAAGGCCATTCAAGAAGGGAAGGCCCTTCTTTAGTGCCCANCGCCCTCCCCTGCATGAGCTCAGCCCAACGCATGACCCCATCAATCAAAACCCTGGCGGCCACCAAGCACCAGCTTCTCCCTCTCCTCACTCTCCACCGTACCCCTTCCTCCTCTTCCTGGAGCCGCGCGCGTATAAATAGAGGCCTTTGGTGGCGCTGCCGTCGGCCACACACACCACGCAGCACGATCATGACCACCGAGTTCCTCCGGGTGAAGAAGTCGTTCCACCACCACCACCACCACCAGGAGGCCGACAGCCTGAGCCTCAGGACGAAGAGGATGGAGCTGCAGCCGGAGCTGTCCCTCGCCCCGGCGTGGCCGGGCTTCTCCGCCACCGCCGCCCCTGCTCCGGCCGCCAAGAGCTCCTCGTCCGAGTCCGACAGCACCTCCCGCAAGAAGAGGAAGCAATACACCGGCGCCGGCGGCTGGGAGGAGCCTCAGCAGCCGCCGGCGAGCCTGGAGCTGCAGCTCAACGATCCGCTGCCCCTCGACTGGGAGCAGTGCCTCGACCTCCAAGTGAGTACACTAGCACGCTCTCCCATGTTGATGCAGTACGGCGCGACACCCATGTCGATGCATGTTACCTCTTTGGTACCATGAGTTAAATAAAAACTGCTGTAGTAATAATCTCACTCATCATGCCGATCATGTCCTCACGTGCATCTATAACATATCTAATGTGCATCTAACATGCCGGTGGCACGTGTCGGTGGCCAAGGCTAATCAGTAAGACAGTAACAGAAAGGCAATTGCTAGTGCAACCACTCCTATTCCTGGAAGTGTCCTGCCGCCGACGTGGCCAACTAGTTGCTAGATAGGCAACTGCACCCACATGGCCAATGGCGGCGACGCATGCAACGTGCGTGCCCTTGTGGCAGTTGCCAATGCCACTTACTATATACTTATATAGTTATATATATGTATTTCTGAAATGAGCCAAGTCACCACGAGCTAGATCGATCATGGTCCAAAAAGACATGGATGAATTGAATGGATAGATTGATAGATGGATGGACGGTGCTGTCATGATTACCTTATCATTCTGTATTTGTATGTATATGCCTTTTTGATGCTCAGCTTCGTACGGTGTGAATCTTTTTGTGCATGCAGTCTGGGAGGATGTATTACCTCAACAGGAAGACGCTGAAGAAGAGCTGGGCGAGGCCCCTGGAGCAGAGCGTGAACCTGGACCTCAATATCTCCACGACCGCCACCGTCGACACCACCGCTGCCGCTCCCGACGAGGACGCTGAGCCGACGAAGAGGCCCGCCGCGAGCTCCGGAGTAGGCAACAACATGGTGGCGGTGCCGTGCGCCAACTGCCACCTCCTCGTCATNCTCCTGCCCCAACTGCAAGTTCGTGCAGCCGCTGGCGCCCGCCACTCCGCCGCCGCAGGCTCATCGGAGGCTCCACCCCGCCGTCAAGCCGCTGGAGACCCTGAGCCTCCTCCACTAGGCGCACGCGGCACACGCTGCCGCCGGCCAGAAGCAGATGACTGTAGAAAGCAAATTAAAACCCTAGTTGAGTAGTGGTGCATGGGGTTGGTTAATGGTTAGTAAGTACTACGGGCATGACTGGCTAAAGCAGCATGATAATCATGCTAAGCATAGAATTGAATGTTCAGAAGCCATGGCTAAAGCAGCATGATAATCATGTTAAGCATAGAATTGAATGTTCAGAAGCCAGTCGCAAGTAAACTATATGGTATAAATCAGTGTGCTGAGCATCAGTTAGTCAATCTCAGGTAATTAATAGTAATGGCGACGAACGTATACGCATGCGTCAGTGACAGCCAGTACACTCACTGTTGCAGGCTTGCCGCACGCAGCGAGCGATCGAGCACTAGCTAGCATAGCTGCTGCACTGCGAGTCTGCAACAGCAGCAAGCTTCAATGAAATTGAGGCGGCAATCAGACAGTGAATGTGTCGTCCTTTTGCACGCGCTCGGCGCTCGGCGCTCGCGCTTCCTCTCCGGCCCATTGAAGAAGACGACGACCGGTGGTTGCATCGCCATCGCCTCGCCGCTCGCCCTCGGCCACCACCGCCATTAAGGCCCTTGACTGCCAGCACCACCACCACTCGAAGAGTGTAAAACTGTTGCGGAGGGCCGGTAGATTTGATTTGGGCGCGCGCGAGGTATGAAACTATGAATGCCACACCTACTTGAGGATAGATCGGTGGTTGAGCAAATGAGAAGGGGCGTGCGTACGTACGTTCGTTCTATTCCCTTCCGGCTGTCTCCTATCCCCAAAACACATGGGGTTAGGCGCTGGCTGGAGTGAATAAGCGCCTGAGTGGTGAGTGCTAGCTACAGGTGCCTGATGAGTGCGGGTGGTCACGGCTCAGGAAAGGTGGCGAGGGATCCTAGGATCATGGCCATGGGTTGGAAACTTGGAACTGCAAGCTGCCAAGCTAGATACTGCAAAGCACCACCACCGCAAAAACCAGCCAGCAGGGGTGCAGAAAGAAACACCTCCCCATGCTGATCTTCTACCGCCTTATGACACTGCAAAAAGCATGCATGCGCTTCCCACGCAATGCTTGCAATGCAACCCAATCTGCAGTGTCGCGCGGCGATTCCTTTGCTTGCTTCTTGGCTCTGCTCTGCTCTGCTTTTTCTCATCTTTGTTGCCACTCATGGGAAAGAACATTCCCGGCTCTCTGATGGCTCTAGCAGCGCACTGTATTTGATAGATGGGAAAAGGACAGGCACTATGTAACCGTCAGTTTACTATTCAACACTTGTTTTTCACTATTAAACGTTGTTATTTATCTCTTTTTGGCACCGAGTTTGTTTTGTTCCTGTAGTTTTTGTACTATAATTTTTTTCATGTGTGTAGACCATATTGAGTTTATTTCTCAACTACACCTTGCAAGTTTTCGAAAATTTCTGACACCTTGCACTCTTTTTTTCCCCCTAACCGCATCATTTTCACTTGATCTGTGGGCTGCTACATAACAGAAGTCAGAAGATGAACAGTGACAACAGTGAGCATGTCCGAGTTGAACTGACCACAGTGACATGTAATTGCACCCATGGACTGTCGAAATACTATGGCAACAGTGGCACGTGGCTCCACGTGTGCCCGATGGATAGGTATGAATCACCGCAAAGGTGGCATTCAATTAGATTGGCGTTTATGCTATATTAGGCTGCCGGTTGCCACGAAAGTTAGGTGGTTTTTCAGTTGCCCGTCTTTGATCAATTTGGATAGGCCTTCGAGTGGTTGTACAATCTTTAGTACTGTAGGTACTATACCACAGAGAGGGAACAACTTATTAGTTATGCATTTATGGTTGGAATGAACTTGCTCTACAATTACTAACTATACTATACCACAATAGGATTACAGCAATTGTTCATGAATCTAATGGTCAAAGAAGATGAAGGCCTGATGCTGATGCATAGAAATGGACAGCATCAATCAGTCAATGAGTCTAGAAGAAAGCTCTGTTTTGTAGATTTACCCAGGATACCAACAGGATCATTCCGGTTTGTTTTGCAATTCTATGACTCTAGATTTGCCATGTTGCAAGCATTGGATGGGCACAAAACAGAAGCGTTCAGATGAATATTTCTTGGGGCTAGGATCAGAGCTAATTAAGTGGTAATTTCGGTTTTTTTTTATATCAAGGAAATGCAATCCGGCCTCAACATTCAACAAGTGAATGTCTCCTGCCAGATTGGAAATTTAGTATGACTTTCTCAAATATCATACTGAGTATAGAATATGTTAAACGACTCACTGGAGCTGCTAGTTCTGTGAAGGTCGCAATGTGCCCCTTCTAGGCATAAAAGTATCACATGTTTTCCTAGTCCAGTGATAACTGGTAACTAGAATATGTGTTTCAGATTTTCAGCGGAGGCATTTCATGGCATATTGCGATAAATTTCAGAAAGTGGACATATGGTACCACCATTTCTATGACTTCACTGACTAATTTAGCAAGATAAACTCTGATACTACGTACCTGAATCGTGAATCACATATAGGAAGGCCTTCTTCTGATGCGGAAATTAGGACATCTGCAAGGGAGACACTCCACCCAATAAAGGCTCCACAGCATTTATAAAAGACCTATAGGCAAATTGCAACATAACTAAACCTTTACATAGTAAAAACATATTAATAAGATAACCAACAGATAAAAGCATATAACAAAGTCTCAAGGACTTACACAGTTAGTTGATCAGAAAGAAAAGTCGGAGTTCAATCGAGTTCATTAAGAGCACAAAACCTGTCCCACATGCACACATCTGGCCAAAATCAGGATTATTGCAACAAACACAGTTATTGTCCATCAGACATTCGGACATGGACTACTCTGCTTTCTCTGCTCATATACTCTGCTTCTTTAAAGTTTTAACAGTACAAACTCATCTGACTTTTAGGCCACATTGCATGAACCGAATGCAAAACAGTATGGAGCCAAAGAAAATGTGTTCATCAGTAAGCTGAGTTTTAAATATATACAATCATGTCTGCTGATAACTTATCCTCTTCTTTCCACAGTCACGATCTAATTATGAGGTGCATGAGTGAGGAACGAGAATTTTCAGCAGACACATCAAGCAAGAGAACAATGACCTTCCAACCTTGAGTGAATGTAAATATTCTTCAGTGCAGCATATATATCTTCTGAGTGCACATGTGAAACATCTGCCGCCAAAAAATCGTGAAATTTCCCATCCACTTCAATAGAACTACATCCAGGATTCTTCTTTACCCCTCTATCTCTCATCACCGTTCTCAACACCTTCACCTGGTCCCATTTGCTTTTACTTGCATATATTTGGCTCATGAGTACATAGATTCCACTGTCTGAAGGATCCAACTCTACAAGCTTATCCACTGCACATTCACCAATCCCTACATTACCATGCATTCTGCATGCGTTTAAAAGAGCACCCCAACCAGCCTCCTCAGCTCCCACTGGCATACTCCTTGCAACTTCAAATGCCTCTTCAATAAGCCCAAGTTTACCCAAAAGGTCAATTATGCATGCATAATGTTCAGCCCTGGGCTCGATCCCATAAACCATCTTCATTTCTTTGAAATGGCGCCGCCCTTCTGAAACTAAACCACTGTGACTGCAGGCAGAAAGTACCCCAATATATGTGATCTCATCGGGCAAGATACCTATCCCTTTGAATTGCTGAAAGAGATGAAGGGCTTCTTCAGACTGACCATTCAGAGCATGGGCCACGATCATTGAGTTCCAACTCACTATGTTCTTCTCTTCCATATTGCTAAATAATCTTGATGCTGCACCCACATCTCCACATTTTGCAAACATGTCAATGAATGCATTGCCAAGATTAACTGTAAGCTCAATCTTGCCACTGACAATGTAAGTGTCAAATAACCACCTACCGAGATCCAAGCAACCCAACTGAGCACATGCTGACAGAACACTCACAAGAGTAGCATCAATCGGTTCNAACTCCTGCTGCGATCATGTCGTTGAACGTCCTCACGGCTTCCCCCGGTTGATTTGCCTGTGCGTAAGCTGCAACCATGCAACTCCAAGAAACCGTGTTCTTCCTAGGCATTTCCTCGAACAGCCGCACCGCATTCTCCAAATCACCACACCTGGCATAGGCACTGACCATGCTTGTCCAGGAGTACACATCTTTGGATGCCATACCGTCGAAAACTTCCTTGGCAGAGGCCAAACACCCACACTTCCCAAACATATCNAACCAGTGCATTCTGCAAGTTAACGCTTGTGCCAACACCACTCTCGGCAACACAGCGATGCACCGTCCTCCCCAGAATCAGTAGCCCCATCTGCCCAACTGCCGAGGCTGCAGCGACCAGTGTTACCCCGTTCGGCCACATGCCCTCCGACACCACCATCCTGCAGAACACCCGCCACGCCTCGTCAGGGAGGCCACCGCGCGCGTACCCGTCCACCAGCGTCGTCCACGACACAACGTCCCGGTCGGGCATTTCGCTGAACACCTTCCGCGCGTCGTGAAATGACATGCGGCTGCCGTACAAGTGCACCAGCGCGTTCCCCACGAGCACGCTCTGGCCGAGCCCTTGCTTGAGGGCGACGCAGTGGACGGCCTCGCCGCGGGGAGACGAAGCGGCGGCGGCGGCGGCTTTGAGGGCGAAGACGATGGTGCGCGCATCGGCGGGGAGGCGGTCGCGGAGCACGCGGCGGAAGAGGGCGAGCGCGCGGGCAGGGAAGCCAGCGCGGAGGAAGCCGCGCATCATGGTGGCGAGCATGTAGGCGTTGGGCTCCTCGGCGCATTGGGCGAGGACGGCGGCGGCGTGGGCGAGGCGCGGCGGGTCGGAGAGCGCGCAGAAGGCGAGGAGGCGGGAGGCCGGGAAGCGGTGCGCGGCGAGGCCGGTGACGGTGAGCAGGGCCTGGAGCTGGAGCAGGCGGCGGAAGGAGGCGCAGCGCTCGAGGAGGGCGAGCAGCGGGTGGGTCACCACCAGGTTGCGGTTCGTGTTCCACGCCGGCCGCGGGGGAGGCACCGTGGCCGCTGGCGCGGGGAAGGGCCGCGGCGGTGGCATCCCCCTGGTGGAAGGCCCGCGCGGCGCGGGCGCCAAGATTTGATTGGCCGTGCGTTCAGTTCAGGACTTCAGGGCTTCAGACGTTCGGCAGCAAGCCAGCATTGTTTTTTCAGCTTTTGTTTGTCGCGTCTAAATTCAGGTTATAGCCAAAATAAACTGAAAGTAGAATCCAAACAATCCTTTTTTTTCAGCTTTTTTATCGTGTTTCTCTACATTGCTCTCGTTTACCTAAAATGCAAAATTTGATTCAAATCTGGTTCTCAAAAAAGCACTATTTCAATGTTCATAAAGCTTATCCGATAAACACTTTTTCTTACCACGGTTCCAAATAGGGCTGTTACTGCCCCTGATTGTGGTTTTCCAGTTGCGCATTCAAAATTTCAAATTGCGCAGGCCACCTTTGCCGCAATGCAGCCTTATTCCAAAAAAAATACTAGAATGCCGGGAAAAAAGCTATTGCAAAAGACATTAAAAGCAAAACAACGTTTCTATTTGGTGAGATAAGTGGTAAATGTTAGAAGTTGATATGCGAGGAGATCTCAACTTGTTTTGGCCTATTTAGATGTTATTAAAGTTGAAGTGATAGATTTAGTGTCCATTAGCATTTAAATTTAGCACTACATTTTAGCACATCTGTTTATTTAAACTAGTACTAAAATTTACCACTTTCACTTGTTAGATTTCAGGTCCAATCCAAACAACCTCTCGATACACGTGGGATTCTCTTTTTTTCGCCGAGGTCACTGTTACCTATAGCCTGCGTTGACTTGGTCTAACAAAGCTAGCATTCACCCTGTTCGGCTGGTTCAGCCACAACCAGCCAACAGTACTTTAATCTCACAAAAAATCAGCACCAATCATCAGCCACCAACCAGCCAACAGTACTTTTCTCTCACAGCGAATCAACACCAGCCACCAGCCAGAATCAGCACCAGCNTTGTCAGCCGTTAGCGGATCCCAATGACTCACGATTACCTGTCATTGACGAGAGACGTCAAGAAAAATACTCCTATTCACAACCGCCTGCTCTTACAACTGGGCTCCACTACGGCTGGTCCCACTTGTCTGTGGAACTCGCCGCCCAGAACCATCTCACGCCCACACAGCCAGAATGCACTAACATGTGGGTCCCCAGGTGACCCTGACCCACATGTCAGTGACCTGAGCGCCAGCGGAGCCCACACCTCCGGATAAAACGCAGCGACCACCACACCCCCCCTCCCTCTCTCATCTCCCACCCCTCTGATTTGTCCTCTTCCTCTCCCTCCCTCCCACGCCACCGCGCCCGAACTCCAAAGCCCCGCGCCCGCGCGCCAGCCAGTCCACCGCCGCCTCCTCGCCTCAGACCTCACCCAGATGCCGCCGCTGCCGGGCTCGTCGGCACCCGCGCCGGAGCGGCGCATCGCCGTGCTCCTCTCCCACCTCCGCCCCTGCTTCGAGCCCGCGCCCGCCACCACCCGCCTCGCCACCGCGGCCGCGGCGGAGGCGGAGGCGGGGCTCTCTGCGTCCCCATGCGACGCCGGAGGAAGCGGGGAGCGCGAGTCGTCCGGAGCTGGGTACTGCGTGTTCTGCAACATCGTCGCGGGCGCCGCGCCGGCCTTCAAGGTTTGTTTGCGCGTTCGTTGCAACCGCCCCGCCCGCTCCCGGCCCCCAACTTGTTCGGTCGGTTCCGCTTGCAATCGCGTTGCTGTGCTAGGCGTTCTCCACTCGTCCTTAGTGTTTGTTTTTCATTTTCGTGGAGTGGAGGAGCTAATTTTTCTCTCGTGATGCATGGCTGGGTGCGTCAGGTGTGGATGAACTGAACATGAACTGGTTTTGCCTGCTTAATTGACGAATTCGGTTTGTTGTGTGCTGCATTTTGCAGCTCTACGAGGATGATTCGTGCGTGTGCATCCTGGATGCTAAACCACTAACAACCGGGTAAGGGTTTCACACGCTTCTCGGCTTCTCGCCTGCCAGCTCTATCATCACTTCGGTTCTCTCATTAGTGTGCTTAATTAATTTAGTTGAGTTACTGGAGTAGTGGTGCACGGTGTTCGCCCTTCGCCCACGAGATGGCACCATATAAAGATAGTGTCATGCGTGGAATGTGAATTTTGACCTGCCTTTCAATTTTGCTTGACAGCGGACACTCAGTTTAGTCGTCAGTACGCACCGAGTTTGCATCACTTTGTTTCTGTGTGTTATTAACGTGAATTGGTAAAGGATGTGTAAAATGGTGCTCAGTACCAAGAGTAGTTTGGTGTTGTGCTCTTGTTGTTTATTCAATTGATTCTAAAATAGTATGGCAGTACATGATCCTGGTTAAGAGGTTTTGGTTTTCCATAATTCAGAACTTCAGTTTCAGTCAAAACCGTCCTAGCATGAGCATCTGATAGGTTTTTAGCTAAACTCTTTATTATCTCATTATCAGGGTAATGAACATTTTAATGCATGTTGACATGGATCCTACTTTTGGTGACTTGTCTTTAATTTGGTGGCTTACTGATGTTTTCGCTGTACTGCAAAATGTTACCTGTAACATTATTATGGTACATTTAAGGAATCATGATGTCTTTTTGAATGAACTAGCATGGAAAAGCATATCTCTAGAGTTGGAATTGGCGTTACATTAGTCTTGATCAAACTCTATTTAGTTGTGGTTTACCGCATAAGCTTTTTTGGTTGGTCAAACTCTAATATCTAGATGGTTTATTTCCTGTTCTGTAAGAGTTTAAGGGAATGCCACATAGTTGTCTGGTGCTGATGTGGCAATGCTGGAAGCACACTTCAGTTGACTGCTTAGCAGTTTCTTAATTGATCCTGCAATTACTATTATTGGTCTTATCTCCTGCTCCTGCATCGCCGAAATGCCATTTGTAATTAAATATCATCAAATGTTAATGCATTCTCTTAATTAATGAGCATTTCTTTTCTGTTTCCATGTAGGCATTCCCTGATCATTCCAAAAAGCCATTATCCATCACTGCAAACAACACCACCAACTGTAAGTTTTGGTTATCACAAAAGCACAGAATAGCTCCATAGCTATGCAGTTGACTGGATAAGCTATTTCTTGGGTGCAACATGCAATTTATATTCCACTATAAACTTTATGTGGAGTTTTTTAAATCCTTTGTTGGGGCCATCCTCTCTCTTCAGTAATAATCTGAGCGGCTTTGATAGGCATTGTACTATTCATGGTCGAATATCACTACATTACTCCAATTTTTGGATTTTTTTATTTTACTTTTGGCGTATGACCATTCTGAATAAGTAAGTTCTATACTGTTTTGCATTTATATATCTAGAAAATAAATTCTACACTATCTTGTGCTTGTTATGGTTCTTTGGCTCTTGTTTATCGGTTGTCACAGCTACATACTTAAACATAAATTATGCTAAACTATACTTTCCATAGTACATATTGCATTTTATAGCTCATGAGACTGTATGCTGCTTGTTTACTTCAGTGCACTGCATTATTGGAAAGTTCTGTAGATTAANCTTTAATTGTATAAATTCAGGTACTAGCAGATATCTGCTCTAAGTTGCCACTCCTGGGTTCTGCAATAATGAAGGCTACTCAATGTGGTAGGTAAATCAAAACTTTATTAGCCTCTTGTTTTGTAGCCTGTAAATTATTGGGACAATTGCTAGTATTGAAATTGCCCCCTGATAAGATTGTAAAATAATAATGTTTTGCTTGTTTAAACTGCAGCAAGTTGATAGTAATAAATTCCTATCATAAATAAATTTGGCCCTGTTTAGTTCCGATGGAAGAACTTATAAGAACTTGTTGTAAAATTATTTTTTAACATTT
>JAZFNS010020001.1:115945008-115955803 GCA_037127165.1 Alloteropsis angusta | reverse complement strand
CCCCGGGCCCCAAAACTGAAGGGGCCTCACGTGCATGGCCAATCAAATTAGCAAAAGTTTTATTAGGCCCAGCTAATAAGCCCACGTGGCGGACGGAAGCGTCACGTAGAATCACCAGCCATCCGTCAGCGTCGCGAGGGGAGTTTTCGTCTTGTGCGGCAAATTTCTTTCTTGCTGCGCCGCCGGCCCTGCCATTCTGAATTTTTTTTTTGAGAATGCCATTCTGAATTTTTGATATTGCCCGTTTGTCCTTGCCGCCTCGCGTTTGCACGTTCTCCTTCCATCTCAGTTCCTTTCTCCCAAAAAATTGCCTCTGCCTACTCAGGAACCAGACAGAGGCTTTGATGAGTCGAGTAATTATTTTCGCTACCGTGTTTCTATTTACATGGCACATGCTTACCTAGATTAGCCCAGCTTCCTGCTTGTTAGATACAAATCAATTACATATACATTTTCTAGGTGTATTTGTTTTTTGTCAAGTATTTACGCTCTTCTGTAGTAACATGTATGCGATAATGCTTTGAAACGATATACATTTGAAATAATGTGAAACTAGTTTTGTTCAAAAGAATGAAAATGTAAAAAGAAAAGAGACAAGCGAAACTAAGTATAGAAGTTTCATCTAAAAAACAGTTTCAAAAAATCCAAAAGGAAGTTAATACATGGCCCCATTTTTTTCTCGCCCTGGGCCTCCAAAATGCCAGGACCGGCCCTGCTGGCACTCGATCTTCCGGCCAGAACCAGTCGTGTAATTTAACAGAGCTTACACTATATATGAACAATTCTCGTCATCACAACATGTGGAATTTCTTAACTGGTTCGCGATCAGGTATTTCTTTACACCTGAAATCATGAAGAATGCATATATATGGAAAGCCTCGTAAAGCAGCAAAAGAAACATTCACTACATGTCTACATGACTATGACGACACCGCATGAGTTGTTGTCTACTGCACATGTTCTGATGTTCATCTCATAGGTCACAAAAAAGACAGAATAAAATCAAGCACAAACAAAAGAAATGCTAGTCACACTCGGTGTATCTTCTGTATTGGAGCAGATATTCCAATATTTAATTAAAGTCTGGCTTCTCTCTTGATGATAGATCGAAGATCTGCATGTGGCAAAAACAGAACAAGATATTGGATTATATGCTGGTTTTCTTGGTAAGAGAGTATTATTATTGGTCACTTAATTGTAGTTATGTATCCTTCTTCCTGAAAATATACTTACACATAATTTCAAGCATATATATATGACGATGATGTTTATGTTGCTTAGGTGCATCTTACTTTGTTGGTAGATTTTTGGCCTCCCTCTTCTGGGGCATAGTGGCTGATCGTATCGGGAGAAAACCGATCATTGTATTTTCTGTCTTTTCAGTGTGAGCAACATTTTCTAGTTCTAGAAGCAAAATCATCTAACGAACTCCTATTTAAAATGGAAACTTCCCTAAGCCTTTTAATGCCATTTTATTAGGGTTATATTTAACACTTTATTTGGAGTAAGTATGAAGTATTGGATGGCAATTACCACAAGATTGGTTCTCGGTGCTCTCAATGGCATGCTTGCGCCAATAAAGGTATTTGGTGCATTATTTGGCACAATTTATTCTAGCGACTAGTTTCATATTATATGCATATGTGTGTTGGCTCATTGTTTGCAGGCTTACTCGATCGAGATTTGCCGTCCTGAACACCACGCGCTAGGGCTATCAGTTGTAAATAAACATACAGTCGATACTTTTGTTATATTTTTTTTTGTATCGGGAAACTAGTTATGTTCATGACTGCTCTATTTAACCTTATATTGAACACAGGTAAGCACTGCTTGGGGCATAGGTCTTGTTGTGGGCCCATCCATTGGAGGCTACTTAGCGCGGGTGGCTATAGTATTCTAATACTTATTTGATTTCCCTTTTCTAGATGAAGATTTGTTTCTTTTAAATAATTCAACAATGTTTAAAAGTTTTTCTTCTCTTGTGTTCCAGCCTACACAGCAGTATCCAAACATATTCTCTGACAAATCAATTTTTGGGAGGTATACCTTCTGTGTAACTAAACCAATAAAGATATTCGCAAATTTGAGCAAAATAAATAATGAAACTAACTGTATTTGCATTTTTCTTAGGTTCCCATATCTCTTGCCATGTCTTTGTATTTCACTTTTTGCTGCTGTGGTTCTAGTAAGCTGCATATGGTTACCGGTATGTGACACATGCTGCAATACACACATGAAAGTTTAATAACCCATTAACTTTCAATCATAACTTGGTGATGTATTTTTCCTCCAAATAATCACGTGTATTTAATAACCCATTAACTTTCAGGTTGTAACCAATGCAAGCCCTTCATTAAGACCCAAATATTAGTCAACAGTAGCACGAGTACACGAGCCAACAATCCTGTTGTGATATGGTCGGATCTTAGAAGGATTAGATGCATTTGGAGCCAAACTTGAAACACAAATGATAAATGTGTGAAATTAATTTCCTAAAAAATTGGAGGTTTATATAAAGAGCCTATCCTAAAATATGAAATGATCAAATAAAAACTTTTGCTTAACTGAATCAGTTACAGGCATGTGTTTATTGTTTTTTTTTACATTATAATAAGGAAACACAAGACAAAAAAAAAGAGATGAAAATATAAAATCTTGTCCTAGCTGATCTTAGGTTATATTGTTATATGACCAAGGCAATTAGTGTGACTAATAAATTATTTTGGTTTGATAATTTAGTTGATTTAATCATTAACATTTGAAGAAATTGTGCCTTTTAATATTGATTGCTAGGAGACGCTTCATAATCACAAAAACATAGGAAACAATGAGATTGAAATGTCCAGTGACTCAAGAACTCCACATACAGAAGATATACATGGGGAAAAGAGTTTGTATAAGAATTGGCCATTGATGTCTTCTATCATTGCATACTGTGTTTTCACACTTCATGACACAGCATACAGTGAGGTAATGGTTAAATATGGTTCATTTATCTTCAAACTAACCATGAATTAATCACAATCAAATATATGGGCCACCTTTTTTATTTTGTTAAGTTTTTATATCAGATAGTTTCATTGTGGACCATAAGTGACAGGAAGTATGGTGGACTAAGCTTTTCATCTAAAGACGTTGGCCAACTTCTTGCAGTTGCTGGTATAAAATCGACACTATTAGAACCATTTGTAAAATGATGATAAAATTCCAATTATAGTAATGTTAAGAAAACATTCCTTTTGTTAACCATGTTACTACTCCACTATAGCACACTTGCAGTACCGACGAAGCTACTTGGGCATCAAACACACCACAGTATACATATTTCCTCTAAGATGTGCATAACTATATATCACAATAACACTCCTACATTTTACCTGATACCAGAAGTTGGTTACTATTATTCTGCAAAAACCTTGCACGTTAATTTCACATTCAATTCTAGGTGCTGGACTTATTGTGTATCAGTTATTCATCTATAGACCAGTCCACAGATTTCTGGGATGTGTCAATTCATGCCGTGCTTCATCGGTGGGTAACTTACCTGCAATAAAACAAAAGTGTAAAATTTCTATTCATTTAATTAATTATTTACATTTACTCACTGTAGGCCCTATCCATACCACTTCTTGCTGCTTTTCCGTTCATGGCACACCTGTCAGGTTATAGTCTTGGACTAGCTCTTTATGTTGCTGCCATTATGAAAGGTGCTCTTGGTGTAAGTACTGAAAGCTATCGTTCTCTATTCATTGTTATGTAAAGATCTTGAATAGAAATATATGAAGAATAAAGCATATCTGCATTTATTTATAGCCCACACAATATATACCACGTCAAAATCCAAAAGGATATGATATATAGTCTCATAAACAAAATTTCATTCTTTCAATGTTAAGCTTGTTATGAGGATAACAATTGAACTAATCTGGTCATTATACAATCACATGTATAGCGCTGTTTCCATTTTTATTTTATATCTGCCCTGAACACAGTGCATCACATTGTTCAGTGGTCGATCCTTTAATTGCCTCAAAATTATCTCGACAATTATCATGAAAAAAAATTGGATCAAATATTTTATTCTCATGTTAGTATATCATCCTCCACGCTAACTTTACACCTTTGCCAAATGTGATCAGATAACTATCCTGACAGGCACTTCACTTCTTCAGAACTATGCCGTGGCAAGTATCTAATATTAGTTTAGTTTTTTTTTGAAATGCTACAAATTTATCTAATTTTAATTTTGTCCAAAAATAGCCACAAAGTCAAAGAGGCACTGCCAATGGCATAGCTGCAACTGCAATGTCCTTGTTCAAGGCTATTGGTCCTGCCGGAGCTGGTGCTTTGTGAGTATCCATCTGTCCTCAGTAGCATATCCAGATTTCCTTTGGACAATTGACGCGTTAAACAAACAAATTGTTCAAGACATGTTAAGTCTCACAGTTACACAATATCTCTGTGAAGAATATCTATAATCCCAGCAAATACATGAACTGAAAAATTTATAAACATGGCAATTAATAAAGAATGCTAGGTTTACAGATAGTAGCTACAAGATAATAAAATATCATGCACAGTCAAAACGGTGCATGTAATCTCTAAGCATGACAATACCCTTTTTCCCCAAATACCACACAAGAACTTGTATTATAATTTATAGGTTCAGATGCATGTGGTTCATGCATTTGACACAAATCTTATTCGTGAAATTCTTGAATATAGATTCTCATGGGCCCAAAAGCGTCAACATGCTGCCTTCTTTCCAGGTACATATGTAAACTTGTATGGTATGGTTGCTTCCGCACCACCTCTTTTTCTTTAATGTTATGTCCTTCTGTAGCACAACTGCACCATTATGTGTTCTGTATAATAGCAAACCCTAACACAAGATCTGTTTCATTAATCATGCAGGGGATCAAATGTTGTTTTTTGTTCTGAACATTGTCCAATGTATTGGTCTCGTGCTGACCTTTAAGCCATTCCTAGCAGTACCAGAACACTATGGTTTGAAGTAGCTGCTAGATCCCAGGTCAACGGAATAATGGTGAATTTGCAAATTTAGCTACCAGAAGAGACCATAGGTTTGTTCAAGATAATTTTGTAACACCAGAAGCTGTGTGCTACCAAGCCAAAAAAAAGGCTACATGTATGTATCTTTTGTTATTCCAGTTCTAAGTTGGCAGTCATAGTCAAGTTAGAACTGGAATTATATTTGATCTTCAATTCCCTGAAACATTATTAGATGTGTTTCACAAATAATATTTAACTCTAGTTTCTTATCGTCAATTTTCTACGAATAGCAGTTGTGCTTTGGAATATTAAAACTAACATGAATACTGAAAAAAATGTGACTACCAATTGTCACGAAAAAACGATTGTATTCTACACCAACTTTTCTGTGGAAATTCATCTGATGCTGCAGCTCTTGTCCTTCACATCATTTTGATGATACCTATATATCCTACATAAATTAAATTACAACTGCATGGTTGGACTGGATATGGATGGAAAAAATGTTTCAACGGTGATCATATATATAGATTCTCAAAATTTAAATTGGAGTTGTACTTCACACTGAGCCCTTCCAGAGAAACACACGAGTATGGTGAACACATACACGAGTAAGGCAAAAACAGAACCAAAATGCAAGTAATTTGCTTGGGTACGACTACATAATAAGATCCTAACAGCCAACAATCTGGTGAGGCGGGGTTGGAAGGATAACCCTATGTGCTCACTTTGCAACACGAACCTGAAATCTCTTCACTTCAGTGGTTGGGCCACTTTTAACGGGATGGGTTGGGCTGCAAAAACCTCCCAGGGGCAGACTCAACAGCCTCGATCTACCGGTGGTGGAAAAAGTGCAGAGCACGAGTCGAGGAGACTAACATAGATTTTTTCGATGGAGCAATAATCTTTTTCTAGTGGACTATTTGGCAAGAACACAATAGACGGATTTTCAACCATGAAAGCAAAAAAGGAAGAAGAAGAAGAGGTGGCCTTCCTTATTAAAAAAGATATTCAACAATTTAGGTTGGCCACCGAATCAACTAGCGAAGTGCATGTTTAGACCTTGTTTGTTTTCTGTGATACGGAGGGGCTTTGTTTTTTTCCTTCCTAGTTGTTGTTTTTGCGTGTTCTTGTTTTAGAATGGTGTGACTTGTTCTGGCGGTTACCGCCTGAGTTGTATCTTTTATTTGTTTTGTTCTCTTTTTCTTCTAACAAAAATCTAGCAAATCTCTTGCTGTCTGTTAAAAAGAAAAAGGTCGAACACATACAGGACAAAATTAAGACGGTCATCTATGCATGGCTGAGGAATTATGGATTCGATATGGAGGTCGCTAAAGACGATGGCTTTGGCATGGATGCTTGGTTGTAGCCTGGTGTGCCCTCAATCAGCTGTATGTGGAGATGGAGTCTCATTCCACAGGAAACCCCAATATATTTGTGTAATTTTCCTTTAAATTTTGGGTCGTTTTGTATTGATGTTTATTAATTATGTACTAACTTTGGCACATATCACATTTGTAAAAGTAACATGTATGGCTAAACTGATTATTCAGACATTCACATTCGATTTTGTTTATGAAATTGGGTTTGATAGAGCGTCTCCCACATGCTGCTCATAACTCCTTTGAACGGCTTGAGACACTCAGCTCATGCCACGTGGCCGTCCCATCAAGTGGACTTTTTTAAGCTAATTCTTGTAGTAATCTGCCACTTGAAAAATGAAATAAACATATATTCACATACATGTTGTGTTTTGGACTGTTGCAAATGAAATGAAATAAACCTATATATTTACAATTTTACATACATGTTGTGTTTTTTCGACTGTTGCAATATGATAGAAAACACGTCACAACTTTACATATTTTTAACTAAGGAATAACCTCTGTTTTCAGAATGTAGCCTGGAAAAACATGAAAGAGATTATGGAAAGAGTGATGGTTTTGGTACAGAATTGGATAACTCTGGTACCAGAACAGAAGAGGGATTTTCTGAACAACTTTCTGACAGCCTTAAAGAAGAAAGTAGGAGAACCAGAGCGGCTATTTTGGCTGGCTCAAAATGGGATACCAAGCTAGTGGAGTTTGTGACGCAACATGGATCGGATTGGGAGAAGGACGTCTTTATTGCAAAGGAGCTGACACCATGGCTGTCGAATTCTGATGTGATGGAGTCAAGGGGTGCCAAGTCCATGTGGGTGACCCTTGCTGCAAGTGGTGGTGCCGGTACTGAAGACTGAAGATCGGTGAAGTGGCGGGAATTCAGGTAGTCGAGATGTAGAGCATCTGGTGTTGTGTTGGGCGTTAGTTTCTATTTGCTGATGCTGGTTTAAATTCTGCGTCGAGAGTTGCAACTCTCTGGTGCTCTTGTGAGCTGTTGCGAAAACTTGTTGGACTATAACTGTTCCATTGTCTTTCTATAAGTAAGACGGGGGCAACGCTTATCAAAGAAGCAGTAGAACAACAGCGCAGAGTCTTCGTGTGGGAGCAGCACCAAGAGCCTAATGCGGTTCTCTAGTGTAACAACGGTTCTCTAGTGTTGTTACAGAATCGCTTACGTTTTTCCAAGGAGCTGTGTTTTTCCTTATTTTTCTTCCCCCACTTGGGAGTTTTTTCAGCCGGGTAGCGGACGTTTTTGTTTTAGCTGTCGTTTTTCTACTGTTTTGGACCCATGGACTACTCGTCCATGATCTCCAAATCTCTGTACTCACCCGCTTGGTTTTTCTGTTTATTCTTCTAATATAATTGCGGCGTTCAACGTCGCCCTTTCGAAAAAAAAAGAGGGGGGCAATCGCCCTTTAACTCTAAAAAACGTGATATGCACATTAAGCCCTTTCCTCATACATAATTCTTAAATGGTGCCTTAATGATGCTCAAATTTCCATAGAGAATTAGTTAGTAACTAGGTTGCCATGGGACTGGAGGTACTAATCTCCTGCAACCTAGTACTGAGGTCGTGGGGCCGCAGGCCCATCTCGGTCTGGTCGACAAGAACAGCCGACTCGCCGCTGCTCCCATACAGTCACGACGAGAGATACCGACGAGCCAGCTAAGGACGGCGTGAGGCCGGCGAGCTTGAACGGCGACTTTCACGCTGCCAAGCTCTCTCCCGCTCCCACTCGCGCGCACGGCAAGCTTCTTGCTGCCCAGCCCCAGATCGAGCATGAGCATCGTCCCGGCCACCTCAGCGGCCACGCCTAGAAAACAGGGCACGCCGGAGCGGCGAGAGGATCAGAACACGAGCGACAAATTCAGACAGCGGCCATCCCACTGTTGCTTGCTCCGATCATCCAATGGAGACCATGCTGAACCTGACCCCGGTGCACGCACCATGGATCCCGGACTGCTTCCTTTTGCCGGCCGATAAGCTACGCCCAGCCACAGCCGCCGGCGCCGCCGTCTCACTGCCGGTCATCGACATGTCCCGCGGCCGCGACGAGGTCCGCCGAGCCATCCTCGACGCCGGCAAGGAGTACGGCTTCTTCCAGGCAAGTTTTTGCTCCATCGACGAGATCCAATCTGCATGATCCATGCACATGACGCATGATTTATCAGAATGAATCAAAATCGATTGACCAGCCAGCTGCCGGTGTGTGTGCTACGTGTGCGGCACTGCATGCATGCCGCAGGTGGTGNCTGCGGGACATGGAGGCGGTGTGCCACGAGTTCTTCCAGATGCCGGCGGCGGACAAGGCGGAGTTTTACTCGGAAGACAAGCGCNGGCTCTTCTCCAGCTCCAGCTTCGAGACCCTCGGCGAGAAGTACTGGCGCGACTGCCTCGAGCTCCTCTACCCCTTGCCCTCCGGCGACACCACGGACTGGCCCCACAAGCCCCAAAGGCTGCGGTAAGCCGGCCGGCCGGCCGCACAAATCATATCTAGGCCCATCTGGCTAGCAAATTCAACATGAACTGGATTGAAATTATTGAATCTCATCGTCTTCATTCATTCAGGGAGGTTGTTGGGAACTACACCGCGCAGGCAAGAGGCTTGGCCATGGAGGTACTGCGTCTGCTGTGCGAGGTCCTGGGCCTCCGCCCCGACTACTTCGCCGGCGACATGAGCGGCAGCCGCGTGGTCATCAACGTCAACAGCTACCCGCCGTGCCCGGACCCGAGCAGGACGCTGGGCTTGCCGCCGCACTGCGACCGCGACCTCATCACCGTCCTCCTCCCCAGCGCGGTGCCCGGCCTCGACGTCGCCTACAGGGGCGACTGGATCAGGGTGCAGCCCGTGCCCAACTCCTTCGTCGTCAACTTCGGCCTGCAGCTGGAGGTGGTCACCAACGGGCTGCTCAGGAGCGTGGAGCACCGGGCGGCGACCAACGCGGCGGAGCCGCGGATCTCGGTGGCGGCGTTCATCGTGCCGGAGGACCACTGCGTCGTCGGCCCGGCGGAGCAGTTCGTGAGCGACGACAACCCGCCGCGGTACCGCACCCTCAGCGTCGGCGAGTTCAAGCGCGTCTACAACGTTGTCAATCTCGGCTCCTCGCTCAATCAGAGTACCAACGTCAAGCACAGCCACAAGTGACAAGCCCGGCATTAAGGATTTTCCATGTCTCTATGTTCGATCTGTCAGCTGAGATCGCTGATGTACCATGCATTGAGCAAAGAAGAGCGATAAATAAGTTGTCGTGCTGCTGTGTTGTGAGTTGTAACAGTGAAGCTCGATCTGTGAAAATGTTTGAGCTAAATAATAAACAAGAATGATCATTATCGATGTGGACTACTTTGGTCATATTAGATTTGTCCTAAATAATAGTTGACCGACTTTAACCAAATTTGTATTAAAACTAGTAATATTTATGACACCAAACTTGTTTTATTAAAATTCAACCATTGTGAAATATATCTTGAGTAAAGTACACCAACAGTTGCTGAACTTGTTTCGATGTGTCATCTATATCTCTATAAACTCTCAAATTCATTTTCAGATTCTTGAACTTGTTCCTGGATGTCACATAGGTCTCTAATATCTTAAAATACATTTTAGGACCATAAAATTGTCCCGTGATGTCATATATGTCACCAAACTCTCAATATGCTATTTTAATTTTAAAAAATATTATTTTTCTACTTTAAATTACTGAAAAATTCTTTTTCTATTTTAAATTTAATAAAAATGCTATTTTAATTTTTATTGAGAATGAGAACAAATTATCTTAATAAATCTATACAAAGCACATGCAAAATATAATTAGTTAGTAAAAATATTTAAGATTAGCATTGATATTTCCATCTTAAATGAGAAAAACTATAACATCCAGTGTTGATCTTTTAATGTTCTTATGGTCTTGATTAACCCACGATAAATATGGTTAATAAGCGGCTAATTTAGAATGAAAATGGTCTTAGTGGTTAGATTTCTAAATGAAGAGGCTTAAAAGAATTAATAAACAGTCTATTCTAAATATAATTAATAATGGTGATTTTCAGAGATATGAAAATTCACCTTGAGAGTTTAGGAATCCAAATGACACACTAAGACAAGTTCGGGGATATGAATATACAACTAGAGAGTTTTGGGACTAGAATGACACTTCTAGACAATTTTAGTGATGAAAAATAAGTTTTAAGACTAGTAATATTTATGACATAAATTTTGTTTTGTTGAATTCAACCATTGTGAAATACTAGTCCATCGACCCGTGCTCCAGCACGGGCTCATATTTTTATAAACTATTGTATCTGGAAATTAAATTTCTATTTAACAATAAAAATTATTTGCATACTACTCTTTTATTTTTTCAATACTTGAACATAATACTCATATATATGTGTATTT
>JAZFNS010020001.1:115611034-115625627 GCA_037127165.1 Alloteropsis angusta | reverse complement strand
ATCTCTCTCTGTTCCCCTTTTCTCTCTTGTGTTGCGCTCGAACCCTTTTACTCCTACTCAGAACATTAGAACCCTAATCTANGCAAGGGCTTCAATATATTGACCTTGCATGTAACACCATTTCTGGCCAAATACCTGAGTCCTTTGTGAACTTGAGTGCAATTGCTCGCTCTTATGGCTACAGTGAATCTAATCTTCCCTTTTCTGATATCTACAATGCTGGAGTTGGCTATGGAGATAGTGATAGTGATACTGATAGTGAACCGATTTACTATACACAAACCATATCAGTGCTAACCAAAGGGCAACAACTAGATTTTTCTAAAGGAATCCAGTACATGGTAAATATTGATTTATCATGTGACAATTTGACTGGAGATATTCCTCATGGGATCAGTGCTCTGGTTGGTTTGATAAGCTTGAATTTTTCTTGGAACCATTTAAGTGGGAGAATTTCCAATAACATTGGGGGCCTCAAGGCATTGGAGTCCCTCGACTTATCACACAATGATCTATCTGGAGAGATCCCTTCAAGCATATCCGCTCTGACTTCTTTGGTTAGCCTCAACCTCTCATACAACAATCTGTGTGGAAGAATACCAACAGGGAATCAACTTCAGACTCTAGCACCTGATGACCCAGCATCGATGTATGTTGGAAACATTGGTTTATGTGGGCCTCCACTCCCAAATGGCTGTCCTGAAAATGGAACAAGTAATTCTTCAACCGACGAGCCTGAACAGCAGGGCAATGGGATGGTGAACTCCACATACCTGAGCATGATTATCGGGTTCATCGTCGGCATTTGGGTGGTATTCTGCATTATGTTGTTACATAAGGGACTGAGGTATTCCTATTTCTTGTTTGTTGATTACTTGTATGACAAGGTGTATGTGCATATGCTTGTCACTTGGAACTTATTGGTGAGAAGTAATTCTTGATGTATTACATTGTGTGGTGCAAGTGAGCCAACTAGTGCTGGCGGGTATAATTAGTGCTCTATGTGCTTGTAATGTGTGTATGAATTACCAGTGGATGATTATTCTCTCTGTAAGTATAACTCTGGTGTGCTCGACACACCAATGTATCAATGGATGATGATTCCCACTATATATAGGTTGACCATTTCCTTCATAAGCACAAATTTAGATATTTCTATTCATGCAAGAACTCTAAACTTCATAGATCTATATAATTAGAATTCATATCGTTTCAAGATTAAAATGGCACTATACAACATAAACAAAATTTATTCTCTTGTGCGGTCTATGCCCTAGCCACAATTCAGATTCTTGCAAGGTGCTTCAAACAAAGGTAAATAGCAAAATTATCTGCTCTACATGGATTTGCCATAAAAACCATGTGAAATTCGATTGATTCTTGCGTTTGGAACGTAGTAACAGAGATTGAAGACAGTTAAACACTGAGCTTAGGGCATGGTTGCTGGGGAAGATTCACAGAGTCCTTGAGGCAGCATTTGAGCTTGCGATATGGTTGATTCGACAGAGATTCCGGTCGAATTCTGTGCTTCAGCTCTTATTCATGTGCATGAACAACGGGAAACCGGGCCTTTGCCGAGTGTCTCAAACACTCGGCGAGACACTCGGCAAAGGCTGAAATACACTCGGTAAAGCCTTTGCGGCAACAAAAGCGTCGGCGAATAGCTCTTTGCCTAGTGTTTTTTTACGGGCGTTAAAAGACATTCGGCAAAGCCTATTTTATAGGAGCGCTAAAAAACCCAAAAAAAATTAGAATTTTTTTTGGAGGCAACCACCGGCAAGCCAAGGCCTCCAAGTTAGCAAGTCGCGGCATTTTTCGCGTGAAATTCTTGCGCTTTTGCGGCCAGCGGGATTATTTGAACTCACGACCCCTCCTTCGCGTGTAACCTCCGCTACCACTGCACCGTTGTCTCTCAAGTGTTCATTTCATGTTTTGGTTCCTACCATATTATACGAAACCGAGTGTAAGTTGCTTGTTTGAAGTCCTAAACGATTTCCAATTAAAAAGTTGTCAACTACAAAGTTTCATAACTTTTCGAGATCTGCAACTATTATTTTAGTCGGTTTTCCATTCGAGGTCGTTTATGAAATTTGTATTTCAAATTTGAGATATTCAAACTGTGTTTTTTGCTGACAAGATGATTTCAAAATAAAAAGTTGTCAATTACAAAGTTTCATAACTTTTCGAGAACTATACCTTTTATTTTAGTCAGTTTTCCATCCGAGGTCGTTTACGAAATTTGAATTTCAAATTTGAGATATTCAAACTGTGTNAAGATGATTTCAAATGAAAAATTGTCAACTAAAAAGTTTCATAACTTTGCGAGATCTACAACTTTTATTTTAGTCGGTTTTCCATCCGAGGTCGTTTACAAAATTTGAATTTCAANNCTCAAACTGTGTTTTATTTTGGTCAACTACAAAGTTTTATAACTCCCCAAGATCTACAACTTTTATTTTGATCATTTGTTCATCTGATAAAATAGTGGTAGCAATGCTCACAAATCTTATACCTCTCTCTTCTAGTTTCATAAAACTATATGAGATATGTAGATTTTGTGAACAGTATTATTATGACTTTATTAAATGAAGAAATAACCAATATAGAAGTTGTAGAACTTAAGAATCTAAACGATATTGTAGTTCAAAACTTTTTTATTTGAATTGATTTACTAGTTTAAAAATATATTTTAAATTTATCTTTGCTGAGTGCTTTTTAAAATACACTCGGCAAACCCCATCTTTACCGAGTGTCATAAAATACACTCGACAAAGAATATCTTTGCCGAGTGTTTTTTTTGACACTCGGCAAAGAATTTGTTTACCGAGCGTTTTTTGAAACTCGGTAAAGATTAGGTTTGCCGAGGGTATTTTTTCGCCAAGTGTTTTTTAGAATGCACTCGGCAAATCACTTGTTTATTGAGTGTCCCTAATATTACACTCAGCGAACAACAATATACTCGGCAAAGTCAGGTTTCCGTAGTCGTGGTGCCTTTGACTGGGCCTGGTTCGTCTTAATTTGCGCATTGGTTTCACTGGACAGGGTCCGTTCATCGGGGTGGAGAGGGGTAAATGTCTGGCCCATCCTGTGACTACTGGTAGGCTGCTGTTTCCGTGAACAGGCCCACGAATGGATTCCACATCCATAGACTCTGGTTGGTGGCATAGTGCTGAGCCACCCAACGTTCTTTTTTTGTTCTTCAATTGTCTTTGTATCTTTTTAAGGTCATTTTGGTTACCTAGCTAACGTAGTGATGGTTGGTTGTATGTGAATGCCCGTAAGTGGTCTGGGTTAACTCCTTGTAAACTTGCCACAAATCACCACCCATGCACACTATAGTAGCACGTGCACTCCGAAGCTTATTTCCAAGCAAATTAACTTAGTATATATAAATGATTGTGTTGGATCCTTGTGGCGAAACTTTACCTATTCATCAGGTTCTGATTCATAAAATCCACACATTTAATATGTTGATATATGTTTAGTAGTGATAAAGCTCGAGTAACAAACCTACTAAATTTAGTATGCTAAATAGGACACGCCTACGAGGGTGTATGCATGTAGTATTTGAGTGCTCGGAGATGCCAGTCTCAAGGTCGCCACGGCATCTCACCTCACCACGCAGACATTGGATGGAAGTAACATGCTGAAATTGATTTTTGTCTGGCTCATCTGCTTGATGCGCACAACAGATCAGACCACGTACGCTAATCAGCTTGATGCTTGGAGGCTTGGAGCGACTATGGATCCAGCGTAGGCATAACCCCACAGCATAGTTGCGCGTAAAACAACTCCTTCAATTTGGAGGCCAAATTTCTAAATTTGGTGGACCTATATCCGTGCATGTAATTCCAACGCCTTTTAGTATCAATTTCCTTGATATTCATGTGTAATTTAATGCATGTTCGCTTATATCCTTAACCTGTGCACTGGTGATTTCAACAAGTTGTGCTGTTTTAGAGTATGTTGCCAAATCCGCAAATCGCATAAAAATACAACAAAACAAGGTTATCGAGGAGCCTCCACAAAATGAGTATATAACCTGGGTGTTGATCCACGCCAGGAGGGAGCCACACAGGCCTGAAGAAGGCTTTGGGATTGTTTGGTGCAGCCAAACAATATGATTCTAGGCGTGATTGTGTACGAGCCAAGGAAAACTGTAACACACGCGATCGATGGAGTAGGGAATTGGTACGGGGATAGTTTCTACTACGGATCAGTATCCACGACGAAGGATTCGTCGCCAAGTTTCTCCGGCTAGGCCGGCCAAGTTCGTGTTCACCGATCCCTCTTACAGTCTGGCATTTGCCGGGTTTATAACAGTAAGAGAAAGCTACAGCTAATGCTTCCATTCTGGGCCGAACAGACGCACATTGGGCCGCCTGGTTCGTGGGTTGTCTTGCTGGGCCGTTTCGTCCTCCTCTGCTTCTGAGTGTGCTTCCGCCGAGATTCCACCGCCTTGCTCTGAAGACGTACTCTGCTGCTGCTGCTGCGCCAACGCCGAGTTGGTGACATCCCCCCCTTGTTCAGAAATGGCTTGACCCCAAGCCGTGGCGGCAGGGAATCTTTGCTTCAGAGCTGCTTCATCCTCCCATGTAGCAAGAGCTTTTGGCCAGCCAGACCACTGGATGAGCACTTGAGAAGTCATATGTTCACCATTCTGCTGGAGCCGACGCTGCAACACGGCCACTGGAAACTGATAAGCATCAGTCAAGTTTGGAAGAAAAGAGCTGACCTGATGATGATTGCCAACAGCTTTCTTTAACAATGAGACATGGAATACAGGATGGATAGTAGTAGATGCAGGAAGTTGCAATCGATAAGCCACTGCCCCAATTTTCTCCAGAATCTTGTATGGGCCAAAGTACTTGAAAGACAACTTGTGATTGGCACGTTTGTGCAGTGTTGATTGCACATAAGGCTGAATCTTCAGAAATACCAAATCACCAATTTGGAACTCCCTTTCTGATCGATGTTTGTCAGCCTGGTGTTTCTGTCTTTGCTGAACTAACCAGTTGTTGTTGCAGAAGCTGGACCATCAGTTTCCTCTCTTGTAACCAGGTCTTGAGATCAGGTAAAGCACAGGAATTGACCACATCAATACCAAGATGTCTAGGCGACTGCCCATACACCACTTCAAAAGGTGTTTTACCCAGGCTGGTATGGTAACTGGAATTATACCAAAATTCAGCCAAGCTCAACCATTCTTTCCATTTTGCAGGACAGGCATGCACAAAACATCTCAGGTACCCTTCTAAACATTGATTAACCCTTTCAGACTGGCCATCAGTTTGGGGATGATAGGCACTGCTCATCTTCAAAGTTGTTCCAGACAGCTTGAATAGTTTGCTGCCAAAGAGTGCTAGTGAGCACTCTATCCCTATCTGAAACAATCACTTCTGGGAGACCATGCAGTTTAAAAATGTGATCCATATATGCTAGAGCAACCTTGAATGCAGTATAGGGATGAGAAAGAGGTACAAAGTGTGCATATTTCGAGAGTTTATCCACAACCACCATAATGCAATTAAATTTGTGTGATGTTGGTAGGCCCTCCACAAAATCCATAGTTATAACTTCCCAAGTAAACTGAGGAACATGAAGTGGCTGAAGAAGACCTGGATACTTAACTCTTTCAGCTTTTGCTTGTTGACAGATGGTACAAGCAGCCACATTGTCCTTGATGAACTTCTTCATTCCAGCCCAGTAGGACAACTGTTTAATCCTGAGATAGGTGACATCAAATCCTGAATGGCCACCAACTGCAACAGAATGTAGGGCCTGGAAAATTTGAAGTTGCATTTGAGGGTCTGGGGGGACTAAAACTCTGCCCTTATATCTGATCAGTCCATTTTGCAATGTATACTCCCCATAGCTTTCTGCAGTGCTGAGAGCAGTCAATAGTTTAGCAGTTTCAGGGAGCAGCACATAACTGGCACTGATTTCTTGAAGCCATAGTGGTTGAGATGTAGACACAGCCATTACTTCCAAATTGTCTTGAGGAGTGATTCTAGATAATGCATCAGCAGCCTTGTTCTCCACACCTTTTTTTGTAACAGACTTTGTATTGATAGCCCAACAGTTTAGTCATAGCCTTATGCTGCCAAAGTGTAGATAATCTCTGATCACCTAGATGAGTGTGGCTTTGTTGATCAGTCCGAATAGTAAATTCAGCATGCATCAGATATGATTTCCAATGTTCCACAGCTATCAGAATTGCTAAACATTCTTTTTCATATGTTGAAAGCATCTGGTTTTTAGGACCCAAAGCTTTACTGATGTATGCTAAGGGATGCTCATCTTGAATCATCACTGCTCCAACACCTTTATCTGAAGCATCGGTTTCAATTGTAAATGGTTTTGTAAAGTCTGGCAGACCAAGAACTGGTGTAGTACTCAGTGCCCTTTTAAGAGCTTGGAATGCTTCTTCATGAGAATTTGTCCACAAGAAGATTGAGCCCTTCTTCAACAGGTTTGTCAGTGGCTTACTGATTATACCAAAATCCTTGACAAACTTCCTGTAGTATCCAGCAATACCAAGAAATCCCGTAACTTCCTTGACATTTGTTGGTCTTCCCATTTGATAATATCTTGGACTTTAGAAGGGTCAGTGGATACCCCAGCAGAACTGATCACATGACCCAGGTAATGAATCTGCTGCAAGGCAAAGGCACATTTACTCAATTTGATCTTGAACTGGTTGGTATGCAACAATTCAAAGACTGCTCGGATATGCTGCATATGTTCATCCCAGGTTTTACTGTATACCAGAATATCATCTATAAATACCACTGCACATTTTCGTAGCAAAGGAGAGAGTACTGAATTCATGACATGTTGAAAAGTTGCTGGGCCCCCTGTAACCCCATATGGCATCACTTTGTATTCATAGTGCCCATTATGAGTTTGAAATGCAGTCTTATACTGATCTGCAGGTTCTACCAAAATTTGGTGATAACCAGCTCTTAAATCCAGAGAAGTAAACCACACTGCCCCACTGAGTTCATCTAACAATTCTTCAAGGATTGACATAGGGTAACTGTTTTTGATAGTCATGGCATTGAGCTTTCTATAATCAACACATAATCTCCATTCCCCTGTCTTCTTTTTCACTAATAACACTGGTGAGGCAAATGGACTTGTACTCTCTTGGATCATACCACTTTGTAACAGTTCCACAACTTGTTTTTCTATCTCATCTTTTTGAGCTGGTGTGTATCTATATGGTCTCAACTTGAAAGGTTGGGCTCCAGCTATAAAAGGAATAGTGTGGGTATGTGCTCTCTTGGGAGATAAACCTTGGGGCTTTTCAAACAGAGACTCATATTGCTGAATAAGGTGCTGGATTTATGCTGGCCAACTCTCATTCAGTAATTCTGTTTTGGCAGAAAACAACTCCAATGTACACCATATTGCATCATCTTGTTCTAGCTGTTGCAGCTGTACTATGGAAATTTGCTTGACGTTGGATGGAACAGGTTTAAGGCCTTGAAGACTAATGGTCTGAGCTTCATGAAGAAAAGATAAGCACTTATCTGCCCAATGAACTTGCATAGGAGAATGACTCTCTAACCAGTCCATACCCATAATAATGTCATAACACTGCAATGGAATAATCTTCAAGTTCATCAAGAAACAATGTCCTTGCACATATACTGGACAATTGCTCAATTGGTGTGTGCACAATATAACAGACCCATTGGCCACTTGAACCTAAACCAGCTTAAGCAAGAGTGTCCATCCAGAAAAAGAACTGGCCAGTTTCTCACTAATGAATGTACTGGAGCTACCAGAGTCAACTAGCATCAGTGGTTTATGCCCCCATAGATTTCCAACCAGTTTGATAGTTTTTGCAACTTCATGACCATCCAAAGCATGAGAAGAAAGAGCCATCAGATCATCGCCTGAATCATATTCTTCAGGTGACTGCAAAGATCTGTCCACTGGATCAGGACATAACTGCCACAATTCCTCCACAACATGAAGAGCAATTGTTGGAGCACATTTGTGACCTGGACCCCATTTAACTCCACATTTGTAACACGAGCTTTTAGATCGGCGAAAAGCTTTCATAGCAGCTAAAACATCTTCTTGTTTGTGAACCTTGAGTGCTTCCACATGTTGTTTTTCTTCAGGACTTGCATAAGCAGGTGGTTTGGAGGAAGAAGGAGTTGAGCCTTGTGAAGACAACCGATTACCAGACTTGAAACTGGGAGTGTGTTCATTCTTTCTTGGTTCTCTTCGAAAGTATTCACCAGACAGCTCCTCCTGAAGACAAGCAAGAGAACTAGCAGTATCCAGATCGGGAGGTTTTTGCATCATTACAGCAGACTTAATATCAGCCTTCAACCCATCAACAAATCTATTGGTAATGATGGTACCACTAAAAGTAGGATCATGAGCTTTAAGCTGGTGCACTAAATCATCAAACTGCTCTATGTAATCAGCTACAGAATGCTGTTGTTTGATATGAAAAAATTGCCTAACGAGGAAATTGTGTTGATCCTTTTCAAACCTATCAGAAACAGCTCTACACAACTCTATCCAGGAAGCTTGTTTAACAAAATTTTCTATAGATTGTAACCATAAGCCGGCTGAACCAACAACACATATGGTAGCTAACTTCACCCACATATGTCTAGGTACTACATATAACTCGAAAAATGATTCACACTTCCTCTGCCACATTTTAGGATTCTTCCCATCAAACTGAGGAAACTCCACATGAGGAAAAGTCGGATTCCAAGCAGGAAAAGCATATCCAGTGTTTGTAACAGGTAAGGTCACAAATGCCAATTCGGTGTTGGGTTTGGTACCTGTGACCGGAGGTGGAGCCACGGTGGTAACAACACCGAAACTCAACCCCCGGTGATGATGTTCATCGCAGTGGCCGTTTTGCCCTGAAGCCGCCTCGCGAGAGGTATGTGCCATATGGGCGGCACCAGGCTTCGTCAGATCGATGTGCTCGACGTCGAACACCTTGTACGCAGGTGAGGACTCTTGCGTCGGAGCAGACATCTTCTGAATCTTGCTACGCAAGTCGTCGATCGATGTGTGTAGATCTTCAATGCGCGAATCCACGGTACGCACCTTGGAATCCACATCCTATAGCTTGGAATCCACGGTATGAACCTTAGCATCGACGTCGTGCTTCCATCCCTTCAGATCGGCGAACGATGCCGTGTGGCTCTCCAAAGTGGCTTGGATAGACTTCAGCACGGTGGTGAGCTCGGAGACTTGCTTCTCCGTCTCCATCGCTTGCTTCTGGACACGAGTTTGGTACTGAGGTAGGAGCAGATAGTCGGGAGGATCCGCCAGCGCGGCGACGACGATGGCCGTGGCGACTGCAGCGACACCAGATCCGAGAGCAGGAAGGTGGATTTGAGGATCACTACACGAATCTGATACCAGATGTAACACACGCGATCGATGGAGTAGGGAATTGGTACGGGGATAGTTTCTACTACGGATCAGTATCCACGACGAAGGATTCGTCGCCAAGTTTCTCCGGCTAGGCCGGCCAAGTTCGTGTTCACCGATCCCTCTTACAGTTTGGCATTTGCCGGGTATATAACAGTAAGAGAAAGCTACAGCTAATGCTTCCATTCTGGGCCGAACAGACGCACATTGGGCCGCCTGGTTCGTGCGTTGTCTTGCTGGGCCGTTTCATCCTCCTCTGCTTTTGAGTGTGCTTCCGCCGCCTTGCTCTGAAGACGTACTCTGCTGCTGCTGCGCCAACACCGGGTTGGTGACAAAAACACATAGGCATATATAGATGTGTACAGGCGTCTCACTCTCTTTTATTATTTGGTAATATAATACCATGATTCAGCACTACTAAACGGAGGCCCAGCCATTTTGGGGGCCCGCTGGGGTCGATGGCCACTGGGCCACGTTGCCATCGCCCTTGAGCCGATACTTTTTCTCACTGTAGCTTTGGGTCTGAAGAATCAGGCTAAGCTCTCCTGTCTTCTTGGAGGCCAAGGCATCATCAGACAAGGACCCCCATTTACGAAATAACTCAATGTCCCCAGTCTCAAGTTTGATGCCATTGTTCCAATTGTTTCCTATTTTTTTGGCGATAGGCTTGAAGCGTGAAGCCTCACAGATAGTTGCTATGATGGTTGCAAGCTCGCGTCCGCCCATACGTTTTCCACTGGAGGAAGACGTGTAGCTGGCGAGTAGATTCAAGGCACCTCTAGTTGATCCCACGCCCAACACAATTTTTTTGAGGTTATCCAGGCTGGTGTAGCTACTTTCGAGTTGCAAAATGGTTCCGCCATTTATGTAATTCGAGTGGTCCTTAAAGAAGAACCAATGGCCGCTCATGTTACTGAACCCTACAAGATAAAAGTTGTCCTGCCGAATGGCGAAAGTGACGCTCTTGTCATGGGCAGTTAGACGGACCATCAACCACCTGAATGGCCTTCCGCCGGTGTTCTGCCGCTGTAGAACTAGGCAGCCATTACCCAAGTCTTGCGCATGTTCACGGATAATCTCATGTATCTCCTTGATTTTTTCCTCATAGTTATCCTGGATGACATTGAAACTAACCAAATCTTGTGGCTGCTGGTCGTCCCAGGGCCTGTTCAGATCAAAGCATGCATGCAATAAGAGATAGAGACTAGTACTATATGTATTTGTATAATTGAATGGTTATTATTACTGTATCGGGTTTCTTAAAGGCTCCCGGCTCCCAGAGCTCCCTCCGCGTTTGTGGCCACCAGCTGCCTTCCCCAAGCAGACACGTGGCGTCAGCCTGGGGCCTCATGAGTCATGAGCAAGGGGCTTCTAGCTACTATGTGGTGGGCTCCCGGTTGCAGCTTTATGACCCTAATTCTATCTATGCCACGCTATTATTTAGCTATTAATACTTTGTTGCGCGATAGTGGTACATGTGAATACTAAAATAAAAGAAAACGTAGCATTACTCCAACTATAATATTAGTTTAAATTTCATCGCAATTTGAAGTCTGTCTTCGTTATAGATAAGCAGCGGAAGCTGATAGGCTTAGTGTCCTGTTTAGAACAGTTTAAATCCAGCTTATGCCAAAATAAAGCTGAAACTAGAAGCCAAACGATCCTTTTTTTGTTTTTTTTTGTTTTTCATGTTTCTCCCCATCGCCCCCATTTGAACTAACGCGTAGAGGCTGGTTCAAATCCTCTTATCAAATAAGCGATGTTTCAATATTTGTGAAGCTCATCTAAGAAGCGTTTTTTTTCTCACCGCAGTTCCAAACAGGGCCACAGCACTAGGACCAACTTGGATTTTTGGGTATCGCCTTAATATTTTTTCTTTCCTTCTTGGGTCCCTTTTGCCTTTTTTCTAATTAAATTGTTAATGTTCGATATTAGATGTAGCTGAGTGGCACGATATGGCTAAAGAGAAAATGAAAAATGACAACTGCATGTGTTCAATAACTGTGCTTCAAATCACAATAGTGAAAATGCTTATGTAGGCACGTTTAGATTCATCGGCTAAAGTTTAGCTGCTAGCTAGGAATCTAAATGGTGAAACCTAAAATTTAGCTAAACTTTTACATACCAAAAAATGCACAATCTTCGGCTAAACACAACTAAAGAGTTCAAAGACCAGAATACCCTACCAGTTTATAGAAATTTTCCATTGGCATCATACTATATGTCCGCAACTAAAGAAAGTTAGGATAGTCCAACTAATTCAACTAGCTGGTGGATCCAAACTGACGAGCTAAAATTTAGGAGGGTACTCTTTAGCTAGCTAAAGAAAAAAGTTAGCCATTGGCTAGCTAAAGTTTAATTGGAGTGGATCAAAATAAGGCCTTACGACCCAGAAGTCAAATGCTTCTATGCCTTATATGGTCATGATGAAAAGCTATCGGCAAAACAGATAAGTTTTGTGCCACAAAATTGTTGATTGGGTGCCCTTAATATTTGAGACTGTATTTGGAATCGCTATCGCTCAGTGTCCGGTGCGTTCTATTGTCTTTATTGCCTACTAAAAACAAGTATATATGCAATATGTGTTCGCTGCCACGTCGAGTTCCTACATTTGTATACTCCCTTTCGTTGAATCTTTGTAAAAAATATTACACTTGTCCCCTTATTTTTGTTTCGTGCATGACATATTATATCAATATGAATAAATTCCTATGAGTTTATTTAGGACGTTCTCACGTATTGTGTGGGTAAAAAACATATGGACACGCTGATCTCTTAGACCTTTCTCATATGTCCTGATATAACGGGCAAAGCGCGTGACATGTTCTAGTATGTGTAACATGGAGGCCCATATTACGCCCTAACATGGAATGAGAAAAGTAAGGGTAAAAAAACAGAGAGAGAAGGCGCCGCATGCATGCCTACAAGAGGTGGTTCTTAGTTCTTACCTAGAAGAATCTGGAGGAGGTTGGGCGCCGGCCTTGGAAACCTTCGGTGCATGTGGAAGGCGGGCCTTGGCCTTAACAACCTTCCTCGTCTGAGCACGAGCTACTGTGTAGGGCCTGCCGGTAAGTAATAAACACCGTTAATTTTTGTTTTGCGAATAGATATGAAGCTACTATATTCCAATTTCGAAGAGAAAATATCAAAGAAATTAAAAGAGATAGCACGCCGTTACAATGATCCATCCGGAGGCAGGAAGTCCCAACCCTTCCATCGCGGCGGAACAAGTGTGTTAAGCCTGGGGGCGTGCAAAAACAGGAATGTTTAGCATCTGCACAAGCTTCTTTGTAAACGTTTGAAGGAGTACTTACAATGAAGGGTCCGAAGGTTGAACTCCCAAGGCCTTCTCTGAAGTAAGCCCTTTATCGATCCTGGCCACAAGTAGTGAAAAATAGGTTTAGTAATTGAAGAAAAAAAATAGAGAAAAGGCACAACACAGTCGGTATAGATTAAAGGGAGTGCTTACAAAGGATACTCATCACCATAATGGCTGGGCAATGTCTTCCTTGTCAGAACTATTCCGTGGTGCCTGGAGGTGAGCAAAAGCAGAGGTATTACCAACACAAACACCGTACTTGCCTGTGGTCAAATTGGTTTCTTCTTCGTACATGAAGAACAATATGCACAAAATGCTATAGAACTGAAGGGGTGCTTACAAGGAAAGGTGCTGATGCTTCGAGATGAAATTCACGAACACAACTATGGTGACTAAAAGCAATAAAATCTCGATTAGCCTCTTCCTCATCAACATCTTACGAATTATCCTCAACCTGCGTAACTTCGTCACCACTACAGAATCCCCACAAATGATGCCTGCCATTGATGCGGCTACATGGATCCCCACCACAGGAATCAATTCATGCATCTAGTCACCTTATATAGTGGTAGTTGGAGTTCTGGTGGATGCGATTTTCTAAACTTCAGTTCACATATATTTCGACCAACTCATCTCTGTCTTTTAATATTATTCTCTGGGGAAAACCAGGATGATGGGTTGGAAAAAGGCCACCCGAAAAGGCAATTACAAACCTTACACTACCGCATAGTTTAACTAGCATAGGTTTACGCGTACAAACAGTGCATATTAATATTATATTAATGCTTTATTTTTTATTAGAATGACTTATATAAGTGTGAACAACATGACAGAATAATGACCCGATTTTTGGTGTTAACATACTTTTATATTAGAATGACTTATCTAAGTGTTAACATCATAAATTTGCAATCGATCAATAGATAACTTCTGGGTTTTCTTGATGAATTTATCTGACATAGTTGTGTTGACCTTTTTATGGTGATACATGTATATCCTATACTACACCTGCATGCTGATCAATGGTTATATGAGCAACCCATTTGGACAAACGCTGAAATTAAAAGTAAACTAAGTGGAGGTTATGTTTCACTTCAGTTTGTATTATCACTACTGAAGAAACACTCATTCATATCGGCTTATTCGTGCCATACAAAAAATGAGCGATACAAATAAGTCATTAGTGCCGTTGCAACTTTGAGCCGATAGGAAAAATATGGATTATTTGTGCTAGCTCTCTTATTCGTGTCAGTGCAATTTGGACCCTGCACCGATAACATGTTATCTGGACAACTCAAAAATGCACCGGTACGAGAAAGTTTTCTGTTTTTCCATTTCCAATTATGGTTTCATGTCTTAAGATGGTTGCATGCTTAATCTAATCTTGTGTATTTCCCACGGTAGTGAGATAATCTACGTATGCAGATATATTGCAAAATCTAATCAAGGATCTCTTGATGAATAAACATGGGCAATCATACTTACTGGAAAAGCCTTTCTGTAGAAGGAACCCCTTTAGCCTGTGTACCGCATTTCTTCCCGACTATTTTAAGCCAAAGAGTGACTTCTGAAGTTTTACACAATACTCCCTCCATACTCGCAAAGGAAGTTGTTTTGAGATTGTCCTAAGTCAAACTTTTAAAATTTTGATTACAAATTGTTTGCACCAGATTTTCGCACCAGAATTACTGGGTGACGTGGCGATATTTGTGCTGGGCAGTNAATAAGTGTATGTTGCATTTCATGCTCTTGTGCATTGGAGTTTTTGTTTGCTTTTGTTTGAACCCTTAGTTCCATCTCTCTTTTCAAACCTTATTCAAATCTATTCAAACTCTACTCAAATAAAACCCAAAT
>JAZFNS010020001.1:115063909-115076187 GCA_037127165.1 Alloteropsis angusta | reverse complement strand
ATAGCATTTTGGGGGGGTAGGGGGGGCTCCAGCCCCCCTTGCCCCCCCTTTGGATCCGCCACTGGCACCAGCAGCCACTGTGCCATGGATCTGTAGATCATGGGAATATTGCATGGAGACTGGGGATCACTCTTCTCCGGATTCCTTTCTCCACTTTCTGGATAGTGCTAGAGGGATCCCATGGAGATCTAGGGCAAGATTTGGACCTGCATAAACATCAATTTAGCCAGTACTGCAGATGTATATCTTTTGCATTTTGAGAAACAACTCTGTACCTTCAGGAACATCAGGGAGGGTCCAGCAATGATTATCATGTAAGGGGGGTCCAACTCAAAATAAAGTGCTGCAAGATCTTACATATATTTATCTTTCTTGGTCACAAGCTAGGTAAACTTTATGCAGAGTATTAGTTTCATCCACAAAATTTTATAGTTTCATAATTTAGTCTTTACTCTGAGCCTTGCAATCGTCTCTCCATCATTTTTAGTGCCCACCTCATATGGTCCAGGCTTTGACCTTCAATTTTTAAAGTATCTCCGAACGAAATACTGCAAGTGAGATGTATTTTTCAGACATGTAGTTAGTTACTCTGAATTATCTGAAGCTGATCCCATTTACGGAGTTATATGTGCAATTGCCACACTTATTTTTTTTTGACAAAACATAGTACCTGCAAACGCTTACACTTACACAACACACACTTCGTACCTCTATCATATCCATCCTANGAATGCCACTTGCTTTACCCTTTTTCTTTTCCATTTCCTGACATGAGAATATGTTGGCCTGTGAGCCTCTGATGCTGTATGCATTATCACTTTACCGGATAAAAAGATGAAGCATGGAACGGGCCCTCCCTTGAGAATCAGACGGTGGCGATAAGTTTGAGAGTGAAAGAAAGAAAGGTTCCCTTTGACATCAANACTGACCCAGGGTCAAGCACACATCACATTTTTATAAAAAAAATGTACAAAAGGAAGCAAATTAAAAGGAGAATATCAAAGTGGACAGGAACACGAACAAGGTACATGCATGCATGTACCTGGCTATATACTACTCGTGCACTGCCTAACTGCACAGTTGAAGTTTTTTTCTTTTTTTTGAAAAAGAAAGCAATGAAAGCTAGTGACATGTACATCAAAAGCAAAGCGCTCCAATATTTTTGAGATATCTTTTCTGCAATTTTTTTCAGGCAATCCATCCATCAGAGCCGCCAGTTCTATGCAACAGGTTAGACGTAGTTCACTGAAAAAGAGTCACAAAAGAAAAAGGAGAAAAGGGGAGAGTACCTTGTTGCAAATCAGCGAGTGATCCAAGGACACACCAACTGTTCTCGTCAGAGGCTGCTTTGCATTCCTGCAGCACAATGCCACTATGCACATCTGCACGTAGTTGGCGGTGTCATTCACATACATGCATTTTCAGGAGGCAGGGGAGAGGCATTGTGTCGTGCCATTGCCATCCCCAACTCCAGACTTTCTGAACAGAGCCACAAAAATTGATGATGGATGTCATGCTTTCCTGAAACCCCACCAGGTGAGTTTGAATGGGGAAACCTATGGTTATGGGAGTAGACTACTCTACTGTCACAGTAAAAATGTCGTCCCCTCCCCCTCCCCGCTCGGGAGGCGACTCCCATGGCGACCACCCCCCACCATCAACCCTCCCCAAATCCCACCTCACCCCCACCAAAATCCCTAACCCCACCACAGATCCGACACCCCCGAGCGGAGATCTATCCATCAAGCTCACGAACGCCGCAGCTACAACCCAGAATACAGAGATCAAGACTCCCCCCAATCCTAACTCTAATGAGGGGGAAAATGAGGAGATGGAACCCCAGCTGGATTCCAGCACTACGCCGGCACCGCCGGAGGATCCGGAGGGTTCAACGCTCCCCCCCATGGAACCACTCGACCTGTCAGCACCGACGGCGACATCAGGTCAGCAAGTTCCCCGTCCAACAGCCCCGTCCAAGATACAGGAGCATTCAATCCAAGAAGAACAGCGCAGGAAGACAGGTGAGGAATCAATTCTCCCAGATCTCGCTCGAGAGCTGCAAGCAGAATGGGACTTCCAGCAGTTCAAAATCGACGCCACTCTGAACGGCAACAAAGGCAAGGCTGGACCTATTCATGGCGGCATTCATGAGGATGCGGAGCTCGAGATTCAGAGAGAGACGGTCTCCACCCCAAGGACCGACCCAATGACTGATCAAGCGTTCATGGATCCAAGCTCTCCGATACAGAGACTCTCATACAAAGAAAAAGGGAAATGGGTTCCCTCCGTCTCACCACAGCTGGAAAATACTTTTTCAGCACCAGTCAACACAGCGCCACCAAAGATCAGACCCTCCAAGGAAAGAAGAAGCGAACCAGGCCAATGCTCCATGGATTTTGGCAAAATCTCGGGCATTCAATCACCGTCCTTTCAAGGATCTCTTGGCAGAAAGGAAAGAAATACGGTATCCCACATTCAATACAGCAGAAGAGTGAACACACCTGCCCAGATTGATTATGATACAGCCATTGACGACCAAGGATTTCAAAAAGTAAGGCCACCTTACTGGTGGAGGAAAAGAAGGGAGAATTCATGGCCAGATCAGCGAACTCACCAACCAGAAGCAGAAGAACAGAGGTGGAAGAAGTACAGGACTTTGGTGCAAGGCCGCTGCCTTAACTGCTACTCCCGGGAACACAGAGTAGCACACTGTAAAAACAAAACAAAATGCTGGCGATGTCAAGAAGAAGGACACCAATCCAACAGCTGCCCCAACAGAAGGAGCCTTCATAAACAGCACATACAGGCACCTGTACCCCCTCCTCCCCCTCCATACACCCCCCCACCCCCTAAACGAGAAGGAAGTGAGGAGAAGCGCTCCTATCTTCAGGCTCTGAAGGGGGAGCAGCCCACCATGGAGAGGTACCCAGGCGATCCCAGGGCAAGGCCAGACCTTGCTCACTGCGTGGCGACAGCAACTGGGTCCATCAAGCGCAAGAGGGAGGCTCTCATTGGCAAGGCTGCTGTGTGTTGGCTCAGTGCCAACAGCCACGACACGGAGATCTACCACGTCGCCGATGCCTTGCAGGAGCAGATGCGCATCAGTCGGCAGGAGATGCAGATCGTCAAGCACTACCCCGAGCAATACCTGGTCATCTTCTTCGACAGCAGAGACTACCACAGGGTCCTCAGCCGACCTACAGTCCGCAGCAGGGGGCGCGTCTTCAACTTCGAGCCATGGACTGAGAAGAGGTATGCAGTAGAGAATCTGATGGATTTTCATGTCAGGCTGCGCATCGAGGGGATCCCCGTGCATGCCTGGTCCGAGGAGACGGCAGCAAAGATCATCAGCCCTTCCTGCGCCATCCACTTCGTGGAGGAACACTCACGCAGAAGGGAGCGCACCAGGACGTACGACCTGTGGGCTTGGACTGCCGACCCAAGTAAGATCCCCAAGAAGATTCTCTTCACCCTCACTAACCCTGACAGGGAGCAAGGACCAACCAACATTCCTCTGCCTATGGTGAGCCCCTACCACGACCCACCAGTGGACCGCAAGAACGCCTATGACTACAAGCTACGCATTCACCTGGACGTGGTGGAGGATCTGTCCTTCATCCGAACCAGAGGTGGAGGGACTGGTTTCAACAGAAAGCCAAGAAGGGAATTCCTCTGGAACTACGGGACATCCGACTCCCTGGGAGAACGCCGCAACGGCCAGCCCCATGATGACAACACCCGCAGGACCTTTCATCCCCGCCGTGAAGACGATGACGAAGACCACGACACATCACGCACTAGAGGTACCCGCCGCCATCGCAGCCACTCGGCGTGGGCCAGAGCGGCACGCTGTCGTGGGGTCGTCGAAGACTGCTACAGCCACAACCGCTTCAGAGGCGGCCGTTCAGGTAGTCAAGGGCACCGCAGCCGCCAACAGCAGACGGGGGAAGAAAAGCCAACCAAGATCTGCTGGAAGAAGAAAGAGGGGAAGCCCAAGTCGGTCTCCTTTGCCGTCCCAATAGTGCAGCTGATGGGGGTTACACCTCCAGAGGAGATACAAGTTACTCCTAACACTAACGAAGTGATGCCTGACAGGTATGATCCGATGCTGATGGAGTCAAACTCTTGGGCACACTATGCAGGTGAATGCTACAAAAGCGCTCGCATTCTAGAGATGCTGGAGAATGCTCCAGGCTGGACAGGTCCGCCGACCCCGCCACCCACAGCAGCAAAGATGCCGGTTGAAGAGGAGGGGGTGCGCAAACCCCCGCCACGCGAGCAGACTTCCCAGCTGAAAGACACCGGCACCAACACTGCTACAAAGCAGGTTAGTGCTGATAACACAAACCCTGAGCAAGATATGAACTCTGAACACCCCCAAATCTCAAATGACACAGACACCTGCATGACAAATACCACTGGTAGCCACAGCACGCCCCCACCATCACCCCAAATATACACAGACACCCCCATTACTGAAACACAACCAATATACCAAGACAGTGCTCAACACAACGACCCTGTTCCCCAAGTTGAAACACTACTCCAGCCTGACAGAGAAATCCTCCCACGATCAGACAACGAAAGGCATGAAAGTTTAGCAGACATTACAGAATTCATAAGATTCGTTTCATCCACCCCACCCGCACCTATCCTCGCCTCCCCACCTAGAGTAAATCCTATAAACGAATCCAATTCTCCAGCGGATGCGCAATCACTGAGGAAAAGCTCAAGACTGGCACACAAAGCCAAACTCCGGTCTGGACAGGGTGCCATTCAGTTGGCACAAACAGTTTTACTAAACAAGCTGGGCTCACCTTCCACAACTCAGTTGAACAAATCAGATAATTTGATCGATCACTTTTCTCGTTTTTTACAGCAACCATTGGGAGCAAAAGAGATGGAGGCTATAAAGGCGCTGGTGGAACACGGAAACCAGCCGAAGCCCAAGAAAGGAAGGAAGAACAAGGTGATCCCTGAGGAGATGCTGCCTGCAGCGGCATAGATCGACTGACCTCAGTCAAGTTTACCAAGTTGCGTTAGTTTACCATGATTAGCAGACTTTCAAAAACCTGTTCTCTAGTTGTCTGTATCGTAATCAGGCCAGCAATTTGGCCTCGCGGCTTCAGCGGTGTCAATTATTGGGCCTGCGGCCCAGCACCGACGTCCACGAAGTCCGCTGAACGTGAACTCTCCGCAGCAGGTAGTATTTCCAGGAGCGAGCTCCCCCCCTTTGGCTTTGTATTTGGCCTCTGCGCCCAGCCATGTAATGCTCGTCGGAACCTGAATCAGTACTCCAGTGTTATTAAGTTGTTATCGCTGTTTTAAATGTCTCAGAAAGATTGCAGACTACTGTGCTGGAACGTCCGAGGACTCAATGCGGCAGCTAGTAGAGCAAGCGTGCGTAATACGATCATAGCCTCTTCAGCAACCTTAGTTTGTCTACAAGAAACGAAAATTGAACATTGGACGAACAGGTTAATCACAGATACAGTAGGCCCAAAGATGGCTAGATACTGCGTCACAGTCCCAGCGGAAGGAACGAGAGGAGGCATCCTCATTGCAGCTCACGAAGACTTCTTTTCTCTACAACAGACACACGCCACAGATCACCTACTAACTGTAAAATTAACAATGCGAGCGGATAACCGATCTTGGTCCCTAACAGGAGTCTACGGACCACAGGGCGACCCGGAAAAAATTATTTTTATGGAACAAATTGTTCAAGAAAAAACGCAAGCCCTACAAGAATGGTTAGTTGTGGGTGATTTCAACCTCATTTATAGAATGCAAGACAAAAACAACACAAGAGTTGACAGAAGGATGATGGAGAAGTTCAGGGATACTCTGAATACAACTCAACTGTTAGAGCTGGAACTCGTTGGAAGAAACTTCACCTGGAGTAACGAACAGGACTCCCCCACTTTCACAAGAATCGACCGCTTTTTTGGCTCGCCAGAATGGCACAACCTTTTTCCAAACACAGACCTTCAAGCACTGGCCACCAAGGGTTCAGACCACTGCCCCTTGTTCTTGACTGGAGATATCGCTAGACAGAACTACCAAGGATTCAGGTTTGAATCTTTCTGGATCAAGATGCCAGGATTCATGGAAACGGTAAAAGAAGTTTGGGAACAGCCGGTTTTGACTCAGGATGCAATACTAAGATTACACGTTAAGTTACTAAGAACGGCGAAAGCTCTGAAACTTTGGAAAAGACAGAATTTGGGAAATCTCCAGCTCCGATCAGCTATCACTAACGAAGTTCTCCTCCTCCTAGACAAGGCACAGGAACTACGGCAGCTCTCGCGCGAGGAATTAGAATTTAGAAAATATCTCAAGGCTAAATCCACGGGTCTAGCGGTTGTACAAAAGTCAAGAGCTAGACAACACTCACGCCTAACCTGGATAAAGAAAGGAGACGCTTGCACACAGCTGTTTATGCTACACGCCAACAGCAGAAGGAAAAAGATTTTTATCCCATCTCTGCAAACCCCCACAGGCCAGGCAACATCCCATCAACACAAGGAAGAAATTATCTTCAATCACTTTGCCTCCCTTTTAGGTCAGCACCAGGAACGTTCAATGTGCATAAATTGGCAAAACTTGGGCTATCAAGCCATGGACCTATCTGAACTTGAGGAACCCTTCCTAGAATCGGAGATAAAGAAAGTAATCAGCAATATCCCAAAGGAGAAGGCCCCCGGGCCGGACGGTTTCATTGGAAATTTTTTCAAGAAATGCTGGGAGATTATTAAGAAAGACCTGGTGGAAGCACTGCAAGCGTTCCACGCACTCCGCACCCGTCGGTTAGAGTTAATTAACGAGGCTCACATCATTCTTCTTCCAAAGAAAGAGGGCGCCCTTAACATAACCGATTTCAGGCCTATCAGCCTGATCAGCAGCCTGGCTAAGATCATAACCAAGACCCTTGCTGATAGGCTAGCACCTAGGCTGAAAGACATTGTTTCCATAAGCCAAAATGCGTTTATCAAAAAGAGGTGTATTCATGACAATTTCGTTTATGTACAAGGGGCAATAAAAGCCCTTCACAAAGCTAGAAGACCGGCTCTGTTCATCAAACTAGACATTTCAAAAGCATTCGATTCGGTCAGTTGGAGTTACCTCCTGGAAGTCCTCCAAGCTATAGGTTTTGGCCAAAAGTGGCGAGATTGGATTGCGACTATACTTGCCTCGGCAACCTCCAGAGTCCTACTCAATGGCATTCCTAGGAAAAAATTCAGACACGCGAGAGGGGTGAGACAGGGCGATCCATTATCCCCCCTCCTGTTCATTCTGGCGATTGATCCCCTACACAGGTTGATAGAACTAGCAGCCAGCAAAGGAATTCTCAAACCTATTCTACCCAGATCAGCAAAACTGCGCTGCTCATTATATGCAGATGATGCTGCCCTTTTCGCCAACCCCCACAGAACTGAGCTGATACACCTACAACAACTACTGCATTTCTTTGGCCAATGCTCGGGACTACGCACAAATCTAACCAAGACAGAAGTTTTCCCCATAAGATGTTCACAACAACAGATTACTGAAGCGTTAGAAGGTTTCCCGGGAGCCATCAGATCGTTCCCTGGAAAATACCTCGGCCTTCCACTGCACACGAGAAAATTAAGAAAGATAGACGTCCAGCCGCTCCTTGACAAGATACAAGGAAGGTTACCAGGCTGGAAAGGCAAACTTCTTTCATCGGCTGGAAGAGTGACTCTGGTGAAAAGTGTGCTTACAGCACAGCCAATCTACCACCTAACAGTGTTCCCGGCACAGAAATGGCTAATTAAGCAAATCGACAAACTAAGGCGCAGCTTCCTTTGGAAAGGCGAAGAACCAGAAAAAGTTAACGGGGGACACTGTCTGATAAATTGGCCCACAGTGTGTTCACTCAAAGAACTGGGGGGACTAGGAGTTCTTGATCTAGATCGCCTTGCAAGAGCCCTCCGGCTTCGATGGTGTTGGTTCAAATGGATTCACCATGATCGGCCATGGACAGAAATGGAAATCCCTTGTGACAAAGATGATTGGGCCCTTTTCAATGCGTCCACAGTCGTGACTGTCGGCAAAGGGGACAGAGCAATTTTTTGGTCATCTAGTTGGATTGAAGGAAAAGCCCCCAAGGTAATCGCCCCAACCTTGTTTTGTAAATCCAAACGAAAGAATTTCTGTGTTGCAAAGGGACTCCGGGACAATTATTGGATCACCCAAATTAGCCCCATAGAGACGGGTGAAGAGCTGCAGCAATTTATAGAACTTTGGCACTCAATTAACAGAATTGAGAGAGATCCTGAGCTAGATGACCGCATCCGTTGGAAATGGACGCCTCATGGAGAATACACGACTCGAAGTGCCTACCGTATCCAATTCCAAGGAAGATTCAGCAAACTTAACATCTCTCTGATTTGGAAAGCTCATGCTGAACCAAAATGTCGTTTTTTCGCATGGATACTTTTACACAGGAAGATCCTGACTGCCAACAATCTTGCCAAACGTGGTTGGGACCATGACCCAATCTGCAAACTCTGTAGACAGCACCCGGAAACTCCAGTGCATCTTTGCAAAAATTGCCCTTACACAGTAGCGGTCTGGACACAGCTAATACAGTGGTTTGACCTTCAACACCTCCCTGCGATACAGTCAGATTTTTCACTCTATAAATGGTGGAAACTATGTCGGAAAGCAGTCCAAAAGGAAAAGAAGAGACAGACCGATGGGATCATCATCTATTTTTGGTGGAATATTTGGAAAGAAAGGAATAGAAGAACTTTCAATACCGAAGAACGGACTTGGGACCAGACGGCATTCTTGATCAGCGAGGAAATCAAATCGTTCGAGTTGGCGACGTCCTGTTCCTAGCGGCTTTTCCTCTTTTTTTTCTTTTTCTTTGTTTTTGGTTCTCTCCTAGTTGTTTTCTCGTCCCTCTGTTTTTGGGACTTTTTCAGTGGTGTTGATCTAGTTGATCTAGTTGTACCCTGTGCCGTGTTTTTTCACTCTTATTTCCTTCTAATAAAAATTCGGCAAAAGCTTTTTGCCGTCCGTTCAAAAAAAAAATGGGAGTAGACTAACCTTTGCAAAATACAAATGCCTCATGCTTTTCATTTGCATTTTTATCTAGGGCATTGAGCTTACTACTAATTGCTAGGGAACAGCCCTGTCCTTTGCTTCCTTGGTTTGGTCAAGAGACTAGTGAAGCTTAAGCCTATTATATTAGTAGGTGGTTAGGGAACAAAGCAAGCCAAGAATCCGTTCAAGGGAGATGAAAAGGAACAAAAGACAAGGAGATTGTACCCCTCATGCATGGGGAAGTGCTCCAACTTTTTTTTGGTAGAGAAACAGAGTCCTCCGGTACTATATATATCACTGTGATGTGCCTGTGTGTGTTGTTTCTTACTGGGGCCGCCTTGGTGGAAGAACATTGGAAAACCGATGTGGGCAAACCTTCTCATTGTTGCTTTCTCTCCGGAAGAATCTCCCCAACTTTCCTAACATCGGGCTCTGCAAATTTCTGCTGTACTCAAACTGGTGACAGCACACCTTAAAGAGTTATTTAGAGAGGAAAACAGTTACTAAGTTGTATCAATGTGGTAGTAATTCGCAAGTCATCTCGTGAACAACAGAATTGTTTGCATAGAAAGGTGGTAACTGTGATGCAGGTTAGTTTAAATTGTCCCTGCCAAAGGCGTTGTTGTGGCGTTTTCTTTGTTCCCTAAAAGGGAGTTTCCTCATGCACATCCTTATTAGAGAAAGATCAAACAAATTCACAATGAGAAGGTTTGCCCACATTAGGGGTAAGCTAAAATGGCTCGCCTCAAGTCCCACTGTCCCACAGTGGCTTTCTTAGACTGTTTGCTTCGAAAATCTTGAATCCGCGAAGATTTGGGCCTTGATTTGACTAAAATGGCTTTAAAATTGGATTTTGGGTCCCATCATTTGATTATGCCTTTGTTTAATCTCCAATCAGTCCATTCTTTTAAGGTCCCTAGAGACCGTTCTAAGCATAATATAGATCTAATGATCGACTAAGCTAAGCAGGTACTATGACACTTTTTTCAATCAAAAGCCCCCCATGCATCTTTGAAAAGCTCAAAGATTGGCGTCCTTGAATAATTAAACATGGTGATCCGCTCTAAACCTCATTACTCATTAGTGGCTTGAAAAGTGCCTTTCTAAGCCACTACTTCCCTGTGCAATGTAGTTGTAAGTCACAAATTGTTATATTTTTCTGTCTTTATTCGGCTACAAAATATCATTTGAAAGGTAAAAAGACATAGTTGGGCTTGGTTTAACCTCTTGCACTCTGGTTAGTTTGAGTTCTAAACATGTTCGTGCTCAACCAGGGGAAGAACTGAACTAGCTCAAAGTAGCCCAGTTTCCTTAATAAAGAACTTGAGAGTCGTTGGAACTTGGAAGTATCCGAAAGGTAAGCCAAATGTTTTCGATCGTATGAGCCACCTTTTCATTTTCTTGCTTCTCTCACTATCAAATGTCACTTAAAGATAGATGAGTTTGACATTCTTCGTTGACCCACAAGGATTTTATGGTAACATATTCTTGCAAATAGAATCCTCTCTTCTTGAAATTGGAGTATATATTCTTCCCCAACTTGCCAATGAGCAAGTTGGCGGCATACAAATTTACCGGCGTACCGTATATGCGACGTTGCTATCCTTGACAATGAAAACATTAATTTGAAGCCCAAACTTATAGTATATCGGTTTGTTTTAAACTAGGGGTATTTATAGACCGCGGACCTTTGTAACACATATTTGTAACCGAATCAGGGAACATATGGACAAAGAAAACCTCATACAGATAGCGCCACCGCAATCAACACCTAGAAACACTTTAGGCAATGTTGCATCTCAAAAACCAAAAAAAAAAGAACATTGTGTTCATCTGCTTGCCCATAGATCAAAGAATAGCTAGCTATATGAGCAGTTTATGCAGCAAAAATGCAGTGAACAAACAAAGGTGCAATTCATGCTGCTTAGCTACTCTAATTTACTACTAATAACGCATCTAGAATTCATATGTTTCTCCAGATACAGCAAAACATTGCAGGTTGCAGCAAATCAGTAACTTACAAGTTACAACCAGTTCGATCTTGGCCACGAAAAGCTCATAATCCTTGCAACATCTCATACGTACTACTAGTAGTCAATTGAATTGCTTAGCCGATTGATGATCAAAATGATCCTCTCTCTCACATGACGCTGCAGGCGTTGGCGTTCTCCTCGCTGAACATGTAGTACGACCCGGGCGCCGCCGACACCGGCGCCGTCGAGTAGAAATACCCGCCGCCTGCGCCTGCCATGGTGTACGCCGCGCCGGCCATCGGGTGGTAGTAGGCGCTGCTCCGGAGCGCCGGGCTCGGGTGCGCCGTGCTGTAGCTCATGACGTACGCCGGCGAGTGGACCCCGGCGGCGTAGTACCCCGGGTAGCTCATCGCCGCCCCGGGCAGCGGCGGCGGGTACACCCCGTCGTCGACGGCGGTGAGAGGGCCGGAGTTGCCGGGCCCCGGCTTCGTGGGCGCGTCCGGCGGCGGGTGGACCTCCACTATTGCACCGGCGCCGGCGCCGTCTCCGTTGGCATTGGCATTGGCATTGGCATTCCCGTTGCCGTTGCCGTGACCGCCGCCTTTCTTGCCTTTCTTCTTGCCGCCGCCGCCTCCACCGCCATTGCCGTTGGCGGCAGGCACGATGGGCTGCGCGCCCTGCGGCTTCATGGTGAGTGGGGGCACCTTGCCGCCTGCGCCGCCGTCGTTCGCGTCTCCGGCGCCCGGGGGAGCATTGCCGCCGCCCTCAGGCTTATCGTTCTCGCCCTCGGACGCCTCATCGCACGGGCCGCCGCCGCCCTCAGCCTTGTCCTGCTTCTCCGGGGGGCAGGGGCCGCTCCCGCCCTCCGCCGGCGCCGGGTCGGCGGGCTGGTGGCTGTTGTTCGCGGGGCTCTTGCCCNTTGCTCTTCTTTTTCTTCTTCTTGCCTCCGCTGCCCGGGGACCCGACGGGCGCGTCGGCGGCTGCTGCAGGCGGAGCGGGCTCCGGCCAGGGCTCGGCGTGCTTGCCGGTCTTGAGGAGCTTCTTGACGAGCGCGTCGGCGGACACGTTGCCGATGACCACCACCTTATGTTGCTGCATGTCGATGTCCGTCTTGTACACCCCTGCGAATGATGCATCAGTGCAGCAAATGTTTGAGACAGACAACACATTGTTGTAACAAGCAAAAAAAAGTAAATAAAATCGAAGTAAATTTGCAACACGGGCTCATAG
>JAZFNS010020001.1:114106934-114117169 GCA_037127165.1 Alloteropsis angusta | reverse complement strand
GAGAAAGGGCTGCGTGAATTAGCTTCACTCAAGGTTCTTCTCAATAATTACTAGTATAATTTTTTGTGTCAACCTATTACTTTCAAGTTTCGACAGCATGTGATCACGACCAGTTTTCCTGAGATAAATAATAAACACCATAAAAAGTTCTGCTCCTGATCATGTTTCATCCTCTTCGGGTGTATTAAGGGTCCGTTTGATAGAGATCCCAGATCTGATTCTCGGCTGAATCCAGTAGGAGCTGTGCCAAACAGTTTTTCAGAGAGAAGTGATTCTCAGTGTTTTCTGTGAAGTGATTCTCTGAAATGAACTAAGGGGCTGGGAGCTGAAAAAAGTAGTTTCTCCTGATTCTGTGAAGTAATTCTTCATCCTGATTTTAAGAGTTTTTGCTAGAGAATCACTTTTAGCCACATAATCACTTCTCTCTAAGAATCTGCTCCCATAGAGAATCAGAATCGGGTGGAGCTCTACCAAACAGGCCCTAATTGACGTATATAATATCCTATAATATGAAACCTATTGTCTAGTTAATTGTTTGAAAATATTTGAATTGGTGTTGGGTCACTTCAGGTGATATGGAAAACTAGATTAGCGAACTTCAGAATCCTAGTGCACTCTAGAGTAACTAGTGCATCTCTGTATAGTATATAGTAAACACAACTTATGTGCAATTGAATTAGCTTTTGCATGTTCTCAGGAAAATTAAATTACTATATTTCTGCTTCTATTCACAATGCAGTGATAATAAGTTGATATTTCCTTTGAAGGTAGAGGACGCAGTCATGCTTGCTCTGGCAGAAAATCGACATATCAAACCTCTCTCAGGTGGCTTTTTCAAAAATGTACTCATTTCTTATACTTTCATCTTACCAATATTTTATGTATCATATTTCCCTGGACGACGAATACATGGCCATAACTAGTTATTTGCATAAACGAACATTAACCATGAAAGCAACAATCTCTTATTTGCAATAACCAGATTATAGAGAATAAAATCTTTAGGATTAGTGAGATGATGATAACATTTGCATGCTTAGCATAGAGCATAACTTGCAAATGTTGAGTGCTGTTCTTTCGTAACTGGATTTGTGATGGGAACTGACAACTCATACAAAAATCGTGAACAAATAGTTACCTAAGAGACCTTTCTTATTATTACTGAGCCTTCTTTTTATTGTGGCATATACATGAATAATTCCAATTCCCAGCAACATGAAGAATCGATTTGAATGCCCATTGTTGATTTATTGGAATGAGAAAAATATTTTCAAGTTTATGTATATATTTGAAATGAATTATTGGGGAGTAAGGAGATTAGTCCTAAGTGATTTTGTTGTTAGCGGTAATTTGAAGAAACAAGGATAGTTATGGCACGAGTTTATTACAAAAGAGAGTGCTGTTTAGAGGGCTTGATGGTGATAGAGAGTTTTGAAGGCTTTTACAGTCCTTTCCTCAGTGATTACGCGACGTGGCAAGGGAGGCATACAAATATAAAATGTTACACTACTAAAATAGTCGAACTGCAACAGAGATGTATAATTCAAGATCTGGTTCACGTCCTCAAGAATTGCAGGATCCTTTCAATTTCGTTTCTTTAGCTTTCAGAGCTATTTCCAAGAACTATCATGATAATCACCTTTGATAATAATTGAGCTTTACAGGTCAAGCTTCTGAGGGTCGGAGCCCTTCCGAGTCATTAGGTTGGTTATTTTCTCAGTACTTCTTTTTACGTCCATGAAGTTCGAAATACTATATATCAATTCCCTTTCCTAATTATCGTCCAACATGTGTCCTGGTCCTAGAGTTAAGTGCAGAAGAACGAGAAGATGTACTCTTCAAGCAGGTAAAAATATTCTGTCACCAATAGTTATGTTGCTCAAACTTTCGAGCCGGTCAACATTAATATTCTGCTGTGTTCCCTGAACTCTAAAACCCTAAACTTGCTCCATGGTGTCATCCAGAATTCCAGAACTCAGATCCCTAAACTCAAAAATGTATTGCCACTCTAGGTCCAAATGTCCGTCATAAGCATGTGTTTGTCTATGTGTACAGTTGGCTAATAGATGTGTCTCTCTCATCACACTCAACAGGCTTAGGGACCTTCATCTATGTTTTTAGAGTTTATGGACCTCAATGACACCGCGGCNGCAAGTTTAAGGACAGCATCATTCTTCTATTTCCATATAATTGTTCATTATGTGCTTAGCAAAGTTGATTAAGCTAATAAAAAGAAATGTAAATTAAAACGTCATTTGAAAACACCTAATAACTTATTTCTTATTTTCTGGTAAAAGCTTCATGTTTAGGGTCCTCCTGTTTTGGCTTCTAGTAAGTGTTGCATCGAAGAATTGACAAATGCGCTACAGGCANTGGTTGACCTATTATTGGAGGCGGGCCAAAAATCACGACATAGAAGAAGATGTAGCTGATGAGCGGCTACAGTTTTGGATAGAACAAAGCAAACACCCAGTTACTACGACCGACGTCATAGAAGGTACTCGATTATTTCCATTCTTTTACACTTGTGAAACCTGAACTGGTGAATTAATAAAATCATGATCGTTCTATCTTAGTGATATGGGTGGATAAATGATGTTTGTTACATAGACCTTCTCCCCATCTGATGCCTTTCAAATTTTTAATTTTAAGTCACAAGGAAATCATTATTGATTTTTTTCCCAGCAATCATCTACGAAAGTTTATATGTATCTAAATTTTGAAGTGAATGAAATCACTGTTGATTCTTTTCNAAAATCCCTGCATGGCGACGGGTCTCTACGACCCGTTGTACATGCCCTTAGTGTATCGTATTAAATTTACCCGTAGCAACGCACGGGCATATTTGCTAGTACTTACTTTATTTTAATATTAAAAGAAGGAAGCAGTCTTCGTGCGTTCTGCCTTCTTTTTTTCGTACGTTGGTTTGCCAAACAAATTCGTCCGTCGTCCGGTCCCTATGCCCAACAGACAGGGTCTGATCTCCTCTAATGAGATCGAAATGCACAAGGAAACATACTAGAGGATCAATCGGACTTAACTAGAATAGGAAACGAAGACCAATCAAAGTTAACTCCAGTCTGATCAATCCGGAATCAATAAACAAGCCAAATTCTCGTACATGTACAAACCAATAATCAACAAGGATAGTCACGAATCGAAGGCATTGGAAATTCGATCGTGTGGCAAGAAAAAAAAAATCCTAGGATAGAGATGTTGGGGACTGGGAGGTGAGGTGCCTGCTAGGCCGGGCCGCTTGCTCGAGGCCACGCCGCCTAGGCAGCGACTGCCTTGCCTCAGCTCTGCTGGTCGTCTCCCATGGCGAGCCAGCGCCATGCCTGCCATGGCGCGCCTCCCCGCCGCCGAGCCCTCGTCGAGCCGACGACTGGTAGGCTGTTGCCCTCGCCGCATCGAACCAACGGCCGCTACAATTGCTTCCTGCGTCGAGCTGCCGCCCGCTAGCCGTGGCGCTTGTCAAATCAAAGTTCCACAGGTTACAAAATCCGGTTCCATNGCAATCTTGTACAAAGTTGAGAGAGGACTCCACGAGCTGAAGAAGCTGGGAATTGAGTCTCTGCTGTGGGACGCGACGAGGAGAGCTCTGGATGACGACTTCAGCAATCACGGGAGTCCAACTGGTTCTGAAGCTTAGCAAACAAATGTAGCTAATGCATAAAATGGAGCGTGGCTCTAGTGCCGATTTTGTGCCGTCAGAGGCCCTAGAGCCCTCCTGATATTCCTTTCGTGTTCTGTCGTCTTTGCTTGGTGTCATCTTGTAAAAAAATATTTTTTAATTAAAATATCCGTATTCCTTCCTTTTCATATTATCTATTCCATGTTAGTGCTAATTGATCTGTGAAAGCAAAAGTGGTTTATCATGGAGTCATCGAGATGCCATGCTTTCCACAAGTTACTCCGCTGCAACAAGAATATTATGCATTGCTTGGTTTCCTTTTTTTCCTTTTGCAATGGTGGGTGGTGGTCTATTCTTTTTTTTGAGGAATAAGTGGTGGTCTATTCTTTTAAGAAGCAAAGCAAAGCTTCCTGGGTGAAGTGAAGCTAGCTACCTTGCGACTGGAGGCTGCCAGGCTGGTCTCACACACTGACACAAACTTGTACTTGCACAGTTGCACTGCCCACCTTGCGAGACATGTCCACGGAGCCGCCGTCGCCGGCGAGCCAGGCGCGGCGTCGGCAGTGCGCGGCTGCTACTGCAGCCGCTGCCNGCATTGCTTTCTTCAATAAGACTTGAATATGATACTTCGAAACACCGCGGATACTAGATGCTTAAAAATTGATAAATATCCTTTTCAATTTTCCAGTATCTCCTTCGTGGAGAAAAAAAGAAATACATAGAGATCTGTTAGGCAGGTAAGGACATTAAATAAAATAAATGATTTCCAGTCGTTTGATCGCATTATATTCGAAAGAACATCAGAACATGTATACATCATGTGTATTCTCTCAAGCAAGCAACATATAATGATAAGAGAGATCATATTAAGGGTCAAACACCATGAGTCCTTTTAGCGCAAGAGTAATATTTTTATCTCTTTTTTTCTTTTAAATAGGCAAAACTCATGCTGTTCGTTCAAAAAATAAAGACAGATCACGTTAATGCTCGATCATCATAAATCATGGATCTATATACAATTGTATGAGTTACTTTTTTTGGTGTATATACATGTCATAAAAAATGGTCTCACCAACATTTGCTGGTCTAGATTTCCATCTAGACATATGCAAATGGTTTAATATTATTTTTATTTTATTATCATTAATGTTTTATTTTTGAATTTTTAGTTTTATTGGTTTTAGAACTAAAAATTATCTCCACCCGTAGCAACGCACGGGCATATTTGCTAGTAAAATATAAATCGATAGAGATCTAGAAAACGATATGACGCGCATGATGAAAAATTGAAAATTCATCGACAAGCTGCGCAGCGCAGCACACCATGCCGCATCATCATCTTCCTCCGTTCTTGTTGCCATCAGGCATCAGCCATTCAGCCGACAGCATATGTGTTACATACTTTCACTACTGTGTTACATGCTTTTACTTACTGGGCCTGAGGCCATGTAATGGGCCGGCCTGCGCGCCGTGCGTTAGCTCCGGAAGCGAGCAAGTTATATACTGTATAACGGTGACAAGTGGAAGGTAACAAGGAAGAACTGAACTAATCTACCTCTCTCTCTACCTGCTCCGGGCGGCGCGGCCGTTCCGACCGCTGTGCGTGCTCGCCGGCAACCTCTCTCGTCGCCGTGATTGCCAGCGGGCGTCACAATATGCCTCATCCGTTGCCCTGCTGGCACTCCCACTGTGGGTCCCACCGGGAAAGACGAGCGCCCACGTCGTGCACCCGAGGTGATTCCTCGCGCTCCCGCCACGTCGGCCTCGCACTACCCCCACTCCCGTCCCGTGCACCCGCCTCATTACACCTACTTCCGCCGACATGTGGGTCCCTGTGTCCGTGGTCCCACCTGCCATCCTCACGTACCTCTCCGCGCCGGCGCTCGTCGCGCGGCGTGTGGCGGGTGGCGCTGGACGCTTTGACCGCTCGGGGGCGGCAGCGGGGGATTCGTTTTGTTTAATCGAGATTAATTCGCTCCGCCTCGCTTTCAGCCTCATGGCCAGCGCGGGACTCCACCACTCCTCCTCCTCCTCTCCCCCGCCCCGTGGAATCTCCAACCGAACCCACTCGGAGGCGGCGTCCAGATCCTCTCCCCCGCGGTTCAGATCCCCGGATCGAGCCGGCGGCGCCTCGTGAAAGTCTGCAGCGGCGGTGGCGAGGTATGCAGGGAAAAGCTTGTTGTCTCTTTGCTTTCGGTTCTGTTCTCGAGTTGGTTGGATTAGCGGTTGCTTGCTTTCTGCTAAAAGATGGTCTAATTGGCTTGCTCTTGTTGGTTATTGCGATTCTTCTTTGCTGGAATCTTCTGCTTCTGTAGTCTTTGAGCTGGATTCTTTCCTGGTGATTAAGCTCGAAGTGTTTTGCTAGTTCAGAGTTAGTCAGAAGTACACTGTTCAATCAATGATTGAGTTCTTTGCTTGCAGCCAAGTATGAGCTTCCTATGTCGTATGAGCAGCGAGAAGCACAGGATGCAACCCAGCATTGCCAAGCGCTGACCTCCATGTCGATGTTGCTTTTGGCAGGTTGCTCGGAGCTGTGGATCTGCTGAGGTGCCGAAATGGGGCTGGGTTTGGGAGCTATTCTCAAATCCGGCGGCCTCGCGGTCTCCGACCACGACGCGATCGTTTCGATCAACATCTTCATCGCGCTGCTCTGCAGCTGCATTGTTATCGGGCACCTGCTGGAAGGGAACCGATGGGTGAACGAGTCCATCACTGCGCTTGTCATGGTGGGCTCTCTCTGCTCCTGCAGTCCTGGTGTTCGTGGCTTTGCTTGATTGCTTCAGTGGGCACTGGGTTGAGCTTATTTTCTATCCTGCCGTGTTGCCTGTAGGGTCTGATCACTGGCGGTGTGATTCTGCTCGTCACTAATGGGACAAATTCACGCATCCTTGTGTTCAGCGAGGATCTGTTTTTCATCTATTTGCTTCCACCGATAATCTTCAATGCTGGGTGAGTTTGCAAAATACTATGACCGCTGTCTTAGATTTCCTTTGAAGCAGATTTTTCCGTCTAGGAACCAGGTATTTTCTTAATTTAGATTCTGGTCAATTTATCATCGAACAAAGCCTTTTAATCCCAATCAACTTGGGGTAAGCTACTGACCAATTTATCATTCAACAAATATTCATTTCCTGATATTCTAAAACCATGTAAATGAGAGGTCTAACGTACATGCTGCTGAATGCACAAACAATATAGTCATCTTCAAATCCACTCTCTTTCCTCTGCATGTTGTAATTACACTGTGGTGAAACCCTGAATTTCACTATTTTTACTAACCATTTTCTCCAACAGACAATCGCTTTTCCTGAATAGAAAGTTTCTTTGGATTCTTTAGATTGATGTACATGTGCTTATAGGGACCCTTGTATAGCTAAAGCATTATTAAGGGTTCAAATGATGAGTAACCTCGCCTTTGTTGGATCATTTATGCTTAATGTAGTAACATATTTCAGTAATTTAGGCTAACAGAACAGAGCTAGACTGTCTGCAGAACTTGCTGAACCATTCTATTTTTATTTTGCACTGTTTGTCCAAACTTTAATAGTTACATTTCTAACTATTAAACATTCNAAGTATACTATTGAAAATGTTTTTCCATGTTATCAGGTTTCAAGTAAAGAAGAAGCAATTCTTTCGCAATTTTATGACAATTATTTTGTTTGGTGCTATTGGGACTCTGATTTCCTTTGTGATAATCACTCTCGGTAAGTTGCTAAACCACCTTTGCAGTTTGCATGGTCTTATTTTGGTTTCACATGCATGGTCATAACTTATAATATTTCTAATTAGTAATCACACAANCATTTTTGAGGAAAATGTCATTTGAGGCACTAGGATCAGTTATAGGTTTGAAAAATAACTATACAGCATTTGGTGTTTGGGCCTGTGCCCTGCTTGTCATTGCCGCGACAATATTTTTTAACTCTATCCTTTGGATGAAATTTTCCTTCAGTCCTTGCTTTACTGTCAGTGATATCTTGTACATTAAGATAAAAATTGTGCGCTAACAAAGCAAATAGATTGTTTTATTTGCATTGAATACCAATAACTCGTATGCAGCTATTATGGAAGGGTTAGGTGCTACATAAAACACTCACAGTACATACTAAGAAGCCAGCTTGATTTTCCTTTTTCAGTTGTACTAGACTGAAAAACTTTCCAGTTGGTTGGTTATGTGGTGTACCATGTGGCATATTACTTCAGTAAGTTAATAGGTCAAGATAAAAGGCTTTGTGAATCTGGATCGACAACTTGCTTGTGTTAAATGATGAGCTCTTTTATAGTGCCCTAGACCATAATAAAAATGGACCAGTATGAAAGGATTGGACGCCTCAGAATTTTTGTATACCGGTGAAAACTTGACATGTGGTATAGATGGATATTATAGCCTAGTATCGGTATTATGAGAAAAAATATAATGGCACAAATGTAATGTTATGATGAAATTTTATTGGCACGAATATAATATTATTAAAAATATTATAATGGCAATTGTAAACATTTCTATTAATATAGTCACGACTTTCGCATTTGCCGGCCTCACCCGCGACGGAAGCAAGAGAAAAATTGTCTACGAGAGGAGATTACCAAATTGTCCATCCTCTATACTCTATACCACTGAGCAGTAGTATAGGGCACCGTAAAAGACCTCTAAATGATAGATGTCTTATAGGGTTGGAGCTGCTGTCTCTAGGGATTTGCGCTCCTCTCAAACAAACATAAATGTTCTGAGGCATTTACAAGAGGTGAGTCTAGTACTCTAGTACAGTATGAGTGTCCATTATTTGTAAACCATACTGACTAGGGCATGATGATAATTGACACTGAAAAGAAGCCGTTTTTTAAAATCAAAAGATTGATGTGCTCTTGCATATACGTTTAAAATATTCATGAAGTGAGATAATTTGGATTAATGCTACAATAAAGTACGCTTCTTGATAGTTGGCAACCTTATGATGCATTGCTGATAACTGGTCTTGAAACCTGTTTCATTCGTGGAGGTCGTCTGACGACCTCCACTCATACAGAAAACTATCTTCAAGCATGATGTGCTCAAACATTGTAGTTCTTGAACTTTGATGCCTTGTTCAGGTTTCTAAGATTTTTGTCTAATGGACATACCAGGTGCTATGGGTTTGTTCAAGAAGCTTGATGTTGGCCCACTCGAGCTTGGGGACTATCTTGGTTGGATATATTCTTAATCACCTTTTTACTTTCCAATTAGACCATGGATGCCATTGCCAATTTGCTAATACTTTTTTTTTGGTTTACCCACATGTGCAGCAATTGGTGCTATTTTCTCTGCAACAGATTCTGTTTGTACCTTACAGGTTTCTTGCTGAACAATATGCATCTATATCTTGTAAAATAAGTTAGGAACCCAGTTTAACTGGAACATCGTTATTTGCAGGTGCTTAACCAGGATGAAACGCCTCTACTCTATAGTCTAGTTTTTGGTGAAGGTGTTGTTAATGATGCTACATCTGTTGTGCTCTTCAACGCAATTGAAAACCTTGACATTGGGAATTTTGATGCTCTTGTTCTGTTGAATTTCATCGGGAAATTTCTTTATCTATTCGTCACCAGCACCGTACTTGGAGTAGCTGTAAGTAATCTTCTATGATATTGTTGTGAGTTTTGGTGTCTTTATTAATTTCTCGTTGCCAAAGTAATGCTACACCAGAAAACCACAAGCAATCTGCACTGATTTGAGTACGCCTCTTTTGACTGACTAACAGTATTCTTTCATGGCAGACTGGGTTGCTTAGCGCGTACATTATCAAGAAGCTTTGTTTTGCAAGGTCTGTGTAGTTTATTGTGCATATACACTACAACTTAACACAGTGATACTCCAGTGCGAATTAATGCTTATGGTGATGTGCAGACATTCAACTGATAGAGAAGTTTCTATCATGATACTCATGGCATACCTTTCATACATGCTGTCAATGGTAAGTGCCTGAATATAATTAATTCCAAACTTTAGAACTAACCAACTCTTGCTAGTAAAATGTTTAGGGGATTATATGATTATCAAACACAATTGATAATATATAAAATTTAAGATTTAGTTACTAGTTTCTGTTGATTTGCTACCTTTGCTCTTATTTTTCAGCAGCATGCAATGATCCGAGTCTCCTGTTAGCTTTTTCAAACAACATGATATCGACATTTTTCTGATCATTTCTTCCATATTTCAGCTGTTGGACCTGAGTGGCATTCTTACTGTCTTCTTCTGTGGAATAGTAATGTCACATTACACTTGGCATAATGTGACAGAAAGCTCTAGGGTTACCACTAAGTATGTCTTTTCTGGTAGCTAGCTTTAATAGAACATATTATTGTTGTTTTTTATATAATAAACATTTACCTTGCTGATTTCCTTTTTCCATGCTGCAGGCACACTTTTGCAACTTTATCATTCATTGCAGAGATTTTTCTCTTTCTCTATGTTGGGATGGATGCATTGGACATCGAAAAGTGGAAATTAGCCAGTAGCAGGTACCTTTTACTGTTGATATGTAATGATCATATGTTACAGACTAGATATATCAACATACATAACATACTAGTAAGAGAATCTCTCAAATTTACAGAC
>JAZFNS010020001.1:113222255-113232281 GCA_037127165.1 Alloteropsis angusta | reverse complement strand
AATTGGCTTCGGGGAGGTTGCGTGCGATTGTGTCTCCCCGCCCTCTCCTGCTTTGCTTCCGTGCCTATCTCGATTGATTTCCGTGGCCCCTGTTTGTGCTGATTGGCTCGGAATGGTGTGTGATGTCACGACTCACGACCCAGGAGCTCCATGGCGTGCTGCCGTTCCAGGGGAAGAGGCCGCAGGACGCCGCCGCCTTGCAGCTTTGCGCGCCGCTGCAGCAGCATCCGCAGCACCAACTCGAGGGGCTGCCCGCGCAGATGATGGTGCCCGGTGTCCATCAGGGCCAGGGGCAGGCCCTGCCTGCTGCCTACCAGGCCTTCGCCATGCCTGACACGGCCACGCTCATTGACATGCAAGGTTGGTTTCTGGATTATGATTTACCTGTCATATATTCTGCACACCTCTAGCAGCTTCTGGCTTTATCGCTCGTAATGTTCTGTTTCTACTAAATTTGCACAATTCAATGTTCTGTTACACCCACATACAGATATGTGAGCCTGGGTCTTTGAATAATGAATAAACCACTGCAATTCTCTATACAAAGAGACTGACAACTATAAACGGAAAGCTCACTACTTGGTCATTGATACAAAAAGAAGCAATAACATGCATGAGCCTTAGCTTGGATCTACAGAAGGGGCTAATCAACATTTGTTTACAAATCGATGACTCTTCTTCACGTTGCACAAATAAGGGTTCTTGTACAATTGTTGTTCATGCTATGCAACACCCACACTTACTGTAACTATGACCACTGAGTTTTAACAAAAACCATTTTGGTGCCAATTTTCTCTTGATTCTGTTATGTGAGTACAAGTAGCGTGTTTAAAACTATCTTGCAGCACCTTATGATTCTTATCATCTCATGCCTTATGTGAATGTCTTTGTAACAGATTCTCACCCTGACTCAGTTCGACTTAGCCTTGGGATTGCTGAGCAATGTGCAAGGCAAGAGAAAATCCTCAAGTTTCTGATGTTAGGATCTGATGTGAAAGAACTTAATGAATCCTTGCTAGCTGAATTCACCGGACAACAGACTCTAGCAATCAACTTGGGAAGTCAACCGTATGTACTGGATGATAAGCTCACTATCTGTGAGTTTGGGTTGGATGAGCCCCAACAGTATTTGCCGGAGAAGCAACTTGTCATCACTGATCCTCTTCTGGACTTTGTTCAGTCCCATGGCTCTGCTCTTACAATCGATCAAAATGGCCGGATCCTATTTGCTGGCCATGGAGATGAGATGAGAGATATGCTATCACTGTTCCTAGAGTTCAACATGTCTAAACGAGAAACAAGTGGCTGCAAGACTGCATTTCTAGTTCCATATTTTGAGTGGTAATACTGGGAAGCATCATTACTGAATGTTTTATCTCTGAACTACTATTTAAGTATTTACCTAATCTTGTGAGCATACATAGTTTCAGTAGGATTGCAAATGCAGAGTATTCTTGGTGACTTTGTTCTGATTTGTGGCAAGCATTTCTTACTTTTCTTTTTTCGGTCAAAGAAATCTGTAAGAACTATTAACTTGCTACTGTTTGCTCATTAGTTATGTCAGAATCAGGATAGCAGGATGTTGTATTCTAAATCTTCGTTGGTCGGCATAACAGGGGTTAATATGATGATATGCCCATTATTGTCTTCTAAGAAGCCCATGGATTATTATAGAAGCAGATACTCATGCATGAATTAACAAACAATACGTAACTGGCAATGATCTATTTGCAAGTTACAAACTAATATTCATTGTTCTTCCGGCTGTCATCTTTAAACTTTTTGGTTCATTTTTGTACTATTAATGTAGCAGTTCATTATCATTACTGGTATGTTTTCAACTATGTCATACCTGACATGCATCTATTTGCATATACAGGAAAAGGCGTTCTCGGGCTAACAACCATGCATGCAATACAAATTTAGCAAGCATGGCAGCTGATGTTTCAAAAAGGTCTGCATCCCTTTTTCTTTCTCTTTCTAGATGTTTTTTTTTTCTTCAGTTGTATGCTATTAAATATTGCTTCTTCTTAACATTGGTAGTTATGCCATCTTCCATGCTATTTCTCGTTTCACTTGATACAGTTAGAACCAGACATGTTTAAAGCTGTATTTTACAAACTGATATTAAAACTATAAGCAACTTTATGAAAATAAGCACTCACTAAAGCAGGGGGTTGTTATCTGAACATTTTTAAGGGGTTACAAAGAGTGTTCTGAAATTATTCATCTTTTTTCTACTCATCATTTTATTAGCTGGTAGTTTTCTGTTCGAACTATGGAAGACCTTAATTGGAAGGCTACCATTTAAACTTTGAATTTGTAAATGTTCAAAATAAATTCTTAAATCTATATGTAGGAACTTTTGGACATTTAACTTTATGCTCTGGTACATTTAAATTGCTGTTTGCACCTTTTCAGACAACAAGAAGATATCAATGTGTTTTTTTTGTTCTTTCTTTAAATGTGCAGTACTGATGTCAAGTCAAAATCTTCATCCAAGAAGAAACAGAGAGGGAAAATCATCAAAGAACGTGATTTGCATCAGAGAAACTATATACATGCTAGCGAAGCATTTCTATCCATCCTACTGGACAAGGACAAAAGCAGCTCAACAATTCTCTCACTGAAAAAGGCTGGTCCAGAGATCACTGAACTTTTGACACAGTGTTCTATTGGCATAGCTGGAACTGGCTTGGCTGTTCTTCTGTCAGTTATGTGTAAGATGGCTATCGGCATGAGGACTCCTTTTGCTTCAGCTCGACTGCTGAGCACTAGTGTTGGATTTGGGCTATTTTGGCTCTCCTGGGCAGTCAATGGTTTGCGTGACACCATTGCCAGCATTTTCAGAAACCCAAGTAACATGAATATCGAGGAGGATGAGGTAGCAGTGAGAATCCAAAAAAGCATGAATGATATTGTCTTCCGAGCTATAACTCTCTTGGCAATCACTGCATTGAAGTTTGCATGAGCAGCTACCGTACCTGTGTTAGTTTTCCCCTACCCAACCATGATATATATAATCCACCGTTTTGGCCCAGGAGTACTGCTTCTGTAGGACTAAGTTCATCCACCATTTTGCTTCAGTACCGCTGTAGGGTTAAGTTCCAACTGTCCAAATCATGATTCTAGTGTCTCATTGATCTTGTAGAAAGTGAGCGAAGTTGTAAATTGTACATAATTTTGCAGGGACCTTGTGTGTATGAAAGATGGATTTTGCTTCTCTGTGAACATTGAATAGTTCAAAGTCCAGAGCTTATTTATGTTTCTGTCAGACAGTTATGTCCTAACTGATGCATTTCCCTTTTTTTTTGTTAGCAGCCGTTTGACGTTTTGAGATAAAAAATGACGTAAGTTCCATTTCGTGGGAAAAAACAGCACTATTTCTTTTTTTTTCATTCGGCAGTATGGACTCATATAACACAGCAGAAACAAACAGGGATGCATTTGAAATGTAAAAGAAACGATTGATGTCCTTACATTGATAGTCAAGATGGCAAATACTTAAACTTTGTCAATTCTATGACAATAAATTAATCTTAAGAAGCTGAACACTTGATCTATCATACGATAGCATATAAGGCAGAAAATTTGAAGGGGCCGCACTGCTGGCAATGTTAACAGCAGAAAGCCCGGCGTGAGCAGCTGCTTTGGCAAAGCAGTTGAAAGTCTCTGCATTTCGAACAACTGTGGCAATATAGGCGACTGGACCCTCCATTCTAAACTCATCACCAGATTTTCCATTGGTTTTTCCTTGTTTGCTGTCCCGCCTTAACAGCATTGAGAGTACTCGAACAAGGTGTGGTACGCAAACCGGATCATATATGATATCGGCGCCAAGACTGGGAAAAGAGAATGTCAGATGAAAGGAAGGCAGCATGAATAACAGTGATGTGTTCTGTTACCCGGTCTACAAGATAATTTTAGCAGACTAAACAGGTTACTGCAGTTCACAATGTATATCCTCCCTTCCGCGGAGTTAATGCCAACAACCCCACAACATGAGATTTGTATGAGTTCAACAGGTAGAAAATCAGTGAAGGGACAACTAACATTCTGGTCAGGTGCAAACAAGTTTATGGAATGTTCACCTAATAAAAAGAAAATAGTGAGATATAAGCTGAGATTAAGACTAAACAACAACCAAAACATACCCAACTAAAATCTGTTTCTGCCTAATGCTGGAAAAACAGAGTGGGGGACTGCCTTCTTAAATTTGGTTCATTCCTTTCTATTTATGTTCAATATTAAACATATTGTATTCTTGTTTAGTATAGACCACAACTTTAGTTATCATTACAACAATTGTTACTTCATTTAAACTAGATAGCAATTTTTTGCAGGTGTAATAGGGGAAGGCTAAGGGAGATATAAACATCTTATTGCACTAAATAATTTTTAACTATGACACCGAGTCCATACCGAAAAGTCCCTGATAAATTCTAACTGGCACAGTACTGAATTGCATATTGTGAATCACTAACTATTTCCAGGTGTAAAACCGATCAGAAGTATAGTTATAAAGTCATAGCATAACAAAATATTTTAACGGAGGCAACAGTTTTCATCACAACTTCTACAAGATGCTTCTTCTGATATATGCTCTCAACAGCTTCTTTTTTTTAACCAGATCACCATGGTTGTGCGACTGACTCAAACAAGATTATGGTGTATCAGGGGCTAGCTATATGAAGCACTGTAGATCTAATTTCAGATGAATACCGGGGTTCCCAGTTCCCATGATTATGATTGTGTATAAGCTACAACAGTACCAAGTAATATTGGGAAAATATATTTCTATACTCACACTATGTCTGGCTGGTAGCCCCATAAATCACTTTCAGACACTTCTTCCCAAGAAAGATATTTGCACTCTACCTGCATGCCACAATGCATTAACATTAAGCTAATAATGCATTTATTCAATGCTCAATGAGAACCATTTAATTCAAATGTTGCATGTCAAATTATGTAAGAGAGAAAAGATCTGCATACAACAGTCTGAAATATGCAAGGAAGATAACAAACCTTATTCTTGCTTTCTTTAAAAACATCAGAATCTTCCTGTTCGATGTATAAGTTATTCAGTTCCATATTTTCCTTCATGTTTCTGAGTGTAGATGTGTCACCATCAGTAAGAATAACCTGCATATTACATGAATTCCACATGACCTATATTTAATCTAAAACTAATCTTTGATTTCTGAAGAAACTTGTGAACATAGTTAGACTGAATAATTCATGCTTCATCAGCACTCTTAGCTCCACACAGACACTCAAAATTGAACAATTAAATAGTACATAGGAATCCCCACTTCACAAAATCAGGACATAATACAAGATTCACTATTTGATCATAGATAATATGATAACCAACCATTTTAATGTAGAGTGGCATTATTACATACCTTAGATGCACCGACATAGTTAAGACAGATACCCACCAAACCGACACCAGAACCTAGCTGCTTATCATGCAAACATTAGAGAAATAATGACAATTAAAAAATCCTAAGAATACTCCTCAGGTGCAGAGAAAAAGAGCAACACCACTAAGTATCAGTTTGTGCAAAGAAAAATATTTAGGTGATTTTTCACACAAAGAACAATTGCCCTCTTCAAGTACCTGGCCACTAATACCATGTAGTCTGTAATAAAGTAAAAAAAAAAANATTGACCTGCGGGGTGTAAGACAGCCCCCAGGCATTTTTTCTAAGAAGACCTTCTNCATGCAGGTCGAGAAAACACGCGAACCCTTGCCCATCCTTACACAGTGGCACCGTAGCCCATGTTAGAATAACCTGGGCCGGGCCTTAGACCTATGCTTTGGCGTAGGACAGACGATTGCGATTTTTTTTTACCCCACAACCTGAAATATGTTACCTCATATCGCTGTAGGAATAGCTGTCCCGACGATCGCTCTGCTACTGTTCACCCTATTTTTCACGGTTGGGCTTTTCGTTGTTGCATTTCTGTCTTTCGCTCCGGCCCAATCGCGTGTCCCATGTAAAAAGCGGTGTGTTCTCGTGGGCCGGCGGCGGCGCAGCACATCGTTGGGCCAGGGAGGCACAACCCTCCTGTATATGCGGCTCTATTCGGTGCGTGGTAGGGTTCGTCCCATCGCTTTCTCCGCCGTCGTAGCCGCCGCCGCCTCGCTTGCTTCCCATCGCCCTCCGGCTGCCCTGCGTTCTTCGCCTTCTGGTGCTGGTCCTTGTGCTTCTTACGGCCGTCCTAAATAGGTGGTTCCTGTCCATTCCTTTCTTGATTTCCTCATGTTCGTTCTACTCCGGTTTTTTCCCTTTGGGGGGCCATCGGATTTGGTTCTCATCAGTCATGGTGTTTGTGTATTTTGGTACGGTAGGCTGTGCTCTCGGTTGGTTCTTCTCGCGCCTTATGCTGCTTCCCTTGGCGTTTTGGTTCGCCGGCTGCGTGGCCTCTTTGCCTCTTCGGTTAGCAGGGGCCGTCGTCATCTTCCGCGGCGCCGATGGGTACAGATACAGATTGGTTCCTTCTTCTTTGTTTTGCTCTCCTTTGGTGTCCCTTGTGTCTGTACGTGATTAGTGCTGTGCTTATGTGCCCTTTTGGGCTTTTCATATGTGGTCAAGTTTGGTTCGTTGCTTTCTGTTATTCAGGTTGATGTACTTCCTCTGACGTTGTGTGTGCCGTGTGCTTTGATTGGATCTCATATTTGGTGTTCGCGCTCGGTACTCCATTTCTGCTGGTCGTCTGCTTTGTGTGAGGTATGCTTTTTCTTTTCATCAGTTTCCTATATAAGTTGCTGCTTTGGGGAATTCAGACTACTCCATAGTTGGGAATATGTGGTTGTGTCTGATTTCGGTGCCTGTGTGGTCTCATTGTCCGTGTCTTTCCTGTCCTTTGCCTGCAGTGAATCTGAGGCGGTGTGGGTACAGAGTTTGAGCTTGGTTGCTATCATTCCCCTGCATATTGCAAGGTTACCGTTACTGCCTTAGGCTTCTCTTCTCATTGTTTGTTTCTGTACTGCTCCAGTGGTGTTCCCTTTAATTTTGGTTAGCAAGGCTTATTCAATTTTGGGCTAGCAAGGTTCATTTAATTTTGGGTTACCAACGATTATTTAGTTAGTCTGCCTGTGTTGATGTCCATATTAATGTTGCTGTCTTTACTCCAAATGTGCCATTGTTGCCTACAGCTCAAAGGAGTTGCACGAGCAGTTAGATTGTTGGCTGCGCTTTCTTTCTTTGTGACAGGTTGGCCACCATACCTTTTCTTATTTAGTTCTTACTTATGTCTGCATGTGTTAACCATGATTTAGCCTTCTATGTCCCTTCAAATTCATAATTACAATCAGTGATGTTCGATGTGAGTTTGTTAAACAACAAACTTTGCTATTGGTGCCTAAATTTGGTTATGACTCATTTAATTTCAAGATACACATGGATTTATTTTTCTTTACCAATAAGGACATTGCAGTACCTAAACTGTTATACAGTTTCCATGGTCCAGCTTTGTGCAGGCTTCCACAACATCATTATGCCGTTTATGTTACATAGCCAGGGCAATGGGCTATTTTATTTTGATATATGCATGTTACTGCACTGCCAAGCTGTCATCATACATCCATTTTGAATGCTAGGACCTAAACAAGATCACATATCCTAACCCACCTATTTCAGTTATAGTAAACGAAAAATTGTACCATTGGAAGCTTGGTACTACTGTCTGCTCCTTTTTTTAGGCATCATGTACTTATAAGATTGTTCTGACAGCAGTCCTTATTTTACCATCTATTTTCAGTTTTCCCCTATTCTTACTGTATTGTCATCTGATTTTATCACATTCGTTGGTAGCTTGGTGTCGCATCTAAACTTATGCCTTTTATGCAATGTCTGAACAGGATCCTTGGTGAGCTATGTTCCTGCCTTTTGCTGCTCAGTAGTCACTGCCAAATCAGCTTTTAATGATGGCTATTTCCTTCATGTAATTTTAACTTAACATGAATGGCATTACTTTCGATAATATATAGGTGCTAACTTTCTATTTGGTAGTATACAGCCTTGGTTTGTTTAGCTTGATGGTCAAAGTTCCAATGGATGGCCCCTTATTCAACCTCCTTTGAATTCAGTACATATATTTTTCAGTAGAGTATTTCTATTCTTTAATAAAAGTACTATTTTTAGTCTCTAATTTGCCCACTTAAGGATCTACGAAGCTCATGTTTATTAGGCTTTCTATAAAATGTTTCAAACGTTGAGTATTGAAAAGGATCAATCCACCTTCTTTCATAGGTTTGCTATGGTTTGTGTGCGTCAATGATTTTTCAAAAATGTTTCCTATAGTATTTCTAAATTCCACCATAATTTACACACTCCTTTTCAGAGGTTTTTCTTATAATGCTCTTTGTTCATATATTTCTCCTCAATCCTATATTGATGCCATGTGAATGAACATAAGACCTGCACCCAGTTGTTCCCTTCTACGAAGATTCATGTTACTAAAATGTTTTACAAATCAACATTCCCCAGTTGAATGGAGGTTATTACTGTGATGTTGCCGCTTTTTTAGTAACAGGTTGTTCATAGAGTAATTGGTTTACAGTTTACTAGAGAAAGTTTAATTTCAGGACCGAACCACTTATCACCAAAAAAAATCAGGACCACACCAGATCATCGGAACAACGCAGAAACAAGACACCGGCTTACCACGCGACGACGTTTCCATCGACTGGGCGAAAGATCCAAATCCGATCCCCTCTTCATCGTTCACCGCTACTTTTTCCCACGGCCGACAGCAGCTAACACCACACCTCCGATATCTCCGGCGGAAAAGTAAAGATATACACGAGGCACACACTATCGAATATAGTACTCCATGCCTATTCTACACGGTCACAGCCCGTTCGACAGTAATCCACTACCAATAATCCACCGACGAAAAAACAAGAAAACTAATCTCACCACCTGAAAAAGGCTGAATATAAACAAAGCCTTATGGCCCAATAACACAAACAAGCCCAACAAAACTCCAACGAAGATTACGGGCGCGGCGCAGCGCGCCACACCTACCTAGTCCGCTCCAACGGGGAGTCGAACCCAACTCAGCTAGAGCTCCGTTTGCAGTCCGTAATAAAATATGAAAGGAATAAATACATATACAAACATCAATACTCCTATTTCGGGTCTATGTGGCATAGCTCCCACAAGCCAGGGGGAGAACTATGCTGGAAGCTGAAAAAACTAGCATTTCCTGATTCACTTCCTGCCCAGAAATACTCCCTCCATAGAGTTCCTAGAGAATTACTTTCATCCACAAAATCACTTCTGACAGAGAATCACCTTACAGAGGAGCTCTAAACAGGCCCTAACTGCTAATTAGCCTTGTACCAAACAAACAAAAAAAATAGTCCTAATCATAGCATTCTTTACCATAAGGACTGAATAAAGTTGCATTATTCTTTATATTAATTATTTGAAAGGTTTTAAAATTTCATTGCATGAGTTTATATTGTTAATGCATCTCACTTTTAATAGTAAAATAATCACTTTACCTCAAAGCAACACTTTTTGGAGAAAATTTGAGGGTACGAAAGTATAAACTCAGACAAGAATAGACTTGATGGCCAAAGAGAGCACCTGAAAATCCAAAGTATCAATCAATAACATTTCAAAGTAGCCTGATAGAATATCTGAAACACGATAATTTAGTGTTTAATGGTATCATACCCTGTATCGCCTTCAAGCATGTTAGAAGAACATGATAGTCGAGCAACAAGACCTATTAACCTTGAGGAAACATTATCATCTACATATGTAAAAGGTTGCAATTATAGATCATTATAATTAACAACATAATTTGATAAATTTCTCAAAGAAAAGTAAATAGCTGGAATTGGTAACTCACGTGTAGAAGAAAGAAAAGATATCTCTTTATAGATATGATCCGTCCTATTTAACAATGAATTTTTCTGCACACAACATGAGATAGTTAAGTACTACCTCCGGTTCAGTAAAAGAAGTCGTTTAGGACAGCGACACGGTCTCCAAAACACAA
>JAZFNS010020001.1:113208380-113218643 GCA_037127165.1 Alloteropsis angusta | reverse complement strand
AAATAATACTTTTATCATGTTCTATATTAACAATTACACATAGGTAATTTAGAACCATACATTAGTTTACTTTTGGATTTTTTGGTACAATCAAATGAAGATAATTAAAGTAAAATTTAGGTGTTTAGTTTATCTTAAACTTAGATACAGATTTTGAATGTTATTTTAAGTTATTCTTTATAGGGATATGCACGAGTAAATTTAAAAATGATTATGTGGTTAATTTAAATTAGCTTGATAATTTAGATATAGTTTTAGGGTTTATTTTAACATATTTTTGATAGTGGTGAGTAACTTTTTTAAAAACTGTAATAAACCAATGACTGTGGTTATTAGAGCTTAAATGATTGATGTTTCTTATTTTTTGAGAATTTCTAGAATTTATCTTTTTTCTAGCGTGCCTCGTGAGAACTAATGCTACGTTGCTATCGTACTATTACCTCGATCAATCTCTCAATTATTAAATATTAGAAAACAACACCTATAGATATATACTCATTATTTTCCTCTGAGTGTGATAAATTTAGTTAGTCATTATTTTATAACCTTTTCATACACATTTATGATTTCACTTTGCATCACACGTATGCGTTTTAATTTATTTGATAAACCCTAAGTTTGAACTATAATTTTAACATATAAATCTATATTCTCGTCACTTCCTCTATATCTTTATAAATGACAACGCACATAATGCATATAGTTCAGTGCATTTAAATGTGCAAGAAAATCATAAATTTTGTATATTGACAATGGTAATATACACCATGCGTATATACTTTAACTTATTTTTTCTATATTAGAAATCATAAATCAGTAATTTAGAATCAAACATTAGTTTACTTCTGAACTTTTCATTAGGAAGCACAGCCGCACAAGAAGATAATTAGAGTAAGATTTATGTGTTTTGTTTAGGTTATCTTTAATAACGACCTACGTGGGTAACTTAGATACAAATTCTGAATGTCATTTTAAGTTATCCCTCGTAATGATATGCACAGATAAATCAGATAAAGATTATAGGGTTAATTAAAATTATTTTGTATAACAACGTAGCTCAGTAATTTAGATATAGTTTCAAAATTTATTTTAGAATATTTTATAATAATAGTGGTGGGTAACTTTTTAAAAATTATAATAGACCAATGCGTATGGTTATTAGAGTTTAGATGATTGACGTTTCTAATTTTTGTGAGAATCAAAAATTAAGACTACATTGCTATTAAATTATTACCTTGAGGTATCTATCATTTGCTAAATATTCGAACACAATACATATATAGATATGTACTTATTATTTTCATACGATTGCGATAGTTTTAGTTAGTAATTACTTTGTAACATTTTCATACACAATTATAATCTTTAAATTTTCTCTTTGCATCTGTATGCGCTTGAATTTGTTTAATAAACCCTAAGTTTGAACTATAATATTAACCTAGAAACTTATATTCTCGTCGCTTACTCTATATCTTTATAAATGACATCTCACCTCATGCATATATATCTAACCTCTATATCATATACCAATAATGTAAATACACGATTTAGAATCTTATATTGGTGCATATTTTTAATTAAAGTGGTTTGGATTCAAATGTAGGATTATCTCATGTTATTTTTAATAACGACAACTATCGGTGATATAGATGTAAAGTTAAGGTCTTACTTTAAGTTATTTTTAAAGTATTCGTAATGGGCAATTTAGTTGTAAATTTAGGAGGTTATTTCAAATATTATTTATAATGGCATAAGTGGGTAATTTTGATGAAGATTAGGGGCTACTTTGGTTTAATTTATATAATAACAGAGGTGAGTAATTTAGATATAGATTTAGGGTGTTATTTAGCTACCACACACTAAGGAAAAAAATAAACATGATTCATAGATTCAGCATCCATCAGCAGCACAAGTACTCTCTCCAGGATGCTTCCGGCCGCAATGTCTGAAAACCTGAAACACGCTCGCGACATTTCCCCCCAAGAGGAAGGCATCGATTCAAAGAGTGTCCCCATAGCAAACACACAATTCCCAGTTTCAACAAAGATAGCATTTCCGATCTGTCAATCAGAAACCAAATTCCCATACTTTTCAGACCTTTCGTATCTTTTACGTGAATAATTTGGTTGACATACGCGGGCATGCACTATAGTAGTCTTCAGTCTTCACTCCACTTTAAGAATCTACTGGCTCCATGTTCACATCAGAAAGAGTTCCCAACAGTCGATCGATCCAAGCAAAACCTTCTCTATGAATTGGAGCCTATAAATACCAGCCCACCGATCTTTGATCGATCAAAACAAAAAACTCATCACATCTCAAATTGATCATCAATCCTCACCTCCACTAAATTACCCAGCAAAAGTAAGTAGTACTGCTAAGATAGTAATAGCTGGTAGTGAAATACAGAGGGGTAAAGTCAAGATGGGGCGAGGCGGCAACAATGGTGCACGTGTGGTCGTTGTGGAAGGTGAAGTCCATGTCGAGGGGGCGGAGAAGCTCGAGCTTGTCAAGAATGGGATACCGTCACCGGCGGCTACCACCACCCATGGCGTCGCGCCTCTGCTTGGTGACGGCAAGCAGGCTGTGCGTGAGCGTGACGTGAACGAGCTGGCTGCAGCTTTCATCAGGAGGAGCAAGGAGGCGTTCCAAGGAATCGGCGGCAGCCAAGATAACGGCCAAAATTATTAGAGGTCATAAACGTTTGATCGAGCATGTAATGTAAGCATATATGCATCCTGATGATCACCTGAAGCAGATGTATAGTGTGTCCTGAGCTTAACATGGTATATATGTTAGCTACCCTGTATGTGTACCATAAACCAGCATATGTATGCATGTTTTTCAGTAACATTGTCATCTACACGGATGCAACTTTGTGTATACTTTTTCTGTAATGGTTAATAGTTTGGTGAAAATTATTTGCAAAAATCGAGAGATCAGTTTCTCGTACTAACCATCGCAACCAAGAATTTCCTAGAAGCCCAGATAGCTGACTAGAACTCTATAAAATTAAGTTTGGACTTTGGATACTCTAACCAAACTTTCTTCAAACTAACTAAGGAAACTGAAGCGAAGTATAGAATGAGTTCATTGAGTTAAGAGCTGATCCTTTTCTGATCATAAAGGAAGATTTATTATATCAAACAATTACATCAACGTGATCAAATCGATCCAAGACCACTGCCAGACTCTGCATAACTAGGATGCATTGCACATATATAGCAGTTCAATGTTGATCTAACCAAATTTTAGCTTCCAATCACATACTCCTTCCGTCCTGAAATATAAGACATTCAAGGGTTCAAAATTTATCCACAAATACAAGACATTCTAAGATGTTTAGACAATTATTAAAGGAAATCATTTAATTTTCCTTGAATCTCCACTGCATACTTGTTTTTTCTATTCCTTCTCCACTACTTAATTTTAGGATCAACTTTAGTTACTGCTGCTAAACGGAAAGGTCCAGGAGGGGTACATGTGTTTTTTGCTCTTTCTCTAAATTTGTTATTAAAATTGCTAGAATGCCTTGTATTACAGAATCGAGGGAGTATCGTGTTGAGAGTAGATCTAACCATGTCAGATGTCCTGAGATCAGCAAACCATGAGCCCCCATCAAGTTTGGAAACAACCACATTTTAGCTTCTAGTCACAAATGGTTGCTATCCTAAGAATCTCATGCCTTATATATATTTGTGATCTGTTTCCAAATTACATCAATGGTTTGGGATGCCCTATATCTTAGTGTTCTCATTTGTTTCAAACATTGTAAGGAGGTACTTTCATATTTTAGTAAGGTTCAGGAGGTACCAAGATGTATCTTTCCTATTTTGGTATAGGTCCAACATATTTCAATACTACTTGGTACCTTTTTATAGGTACAAATACGTCTTGTGGTACCTCTTATGTCTCAACCATCAAATTTATTATGATGGACAATCCTCATTTGTTTAAACCATTGTAAAATTCCTCTTCTTTTAGATAAAAATCTAGACTTTTATATCAGTTGTACTTATATTAGCTAGTACTCTGGGTTGTGAGATATGCACGGCTACCAAACGAGCATTCTGATATGTAACAGCTGAATAAATACACGAGTTTCAGATTTTCAGCATGATGCATGAGCTAACATAAAAAAAGTAGCAATACTTAATACTTTAGCCATTTTGCAAAAAAGGTGAGTGTTCTCTCACACTAGTAAATTATGTTCTCTCTTTAATTAGACTTGGTTTACGCGTAGTTTGCTCACACATGCTTCATAAACAACCGTGGTAACCTACATGAACCCAACACGTATGTACTCCTTTGTGCGGAGACGAATATGTTTTGGAATAAACCTATCAAGGTGATCGATAAGGGGACCTGCATGGACTACACCCAAATTCAGCATCCAAACCTTTTCATCTTTTGTGGCCGAGCTCCCCATCCAGATTCGAGATGCCTAATGTTCGCGCTCTTTTGAATTATTTAGCATGGACCATGGAGCGTGCAGCACGCTCTTGCTGCTTTAGTATCCCAGCTCTTGAGATGATGATGAGCACGCGATGCACGCATGAATTAAATAATTCTTCTACTTTGCAAATTGTTTAACAGTAGATACTGAAACTGAAAGCAGTGCAAAGTTTACTGAAGGCTTTGATTATCTTTTAACACGCAGTGCGGCTGATCAACCTGTGATTCAGGCAGCACAATTCAGAAGATCTCGATTCTGCCCTGGGTTTCCACTTATAGTTTAAACAGATCTCCCATTCGATTTTTTGGAGTCTTCACCTCTTTTTCTTTGAAAAATGGTAAATGCTGATTTAACCGGATTTTTTTACTTTAATACTATTGCATATGTTTATTATAAAAATATTATTTCGAATTGAGTAAGTACAAAATTATAGTACTAACATTTGTTGGGCGGAATTTTCGTCCAATCATCTGTTGGATGGAAATTGAGTTTGTCTTGATTTTGACCTACCAATGGATGAAAATAGAATGAAGAAAAACTACGGTCCAATTAGCAAAAAAGAATCCAATCTTGAAAATATAATTTTACTTTTTTCACCACAAAGCTTCTTTTTGGCCCTTAGACAAACAAAATTGAGTTCTCATCCATGGGGAGGACCAAAATCTAAATTTTTCCTCCGCCTAGTGGAAGAAAACTGAATTCTCAAAGGAAAAAATTTAGTTCTCGTTTCAGACAACAGATGCGGGTGCTATATATATTTTTGCAATTATTCAAATTAATGAATGTTTTATAAAAATATGAAATTATATTAAAATAAAAAAGTTTCTATTAATTCTCTGGCATGATGGATTCTGTCAGGATGAAGATCCATGTCGTAAAAAGTACCTTGCCACATCTACCCAACTACTGCCATCGTGCATATGTTCATCCCAACGGAACCTCATGGATTCTGATATACTTGAATTCTAAGAGTACCTGGCATGCTCGCCAGGCCATTTGGATTTCAGACTTTTCAGTCCTATATCTTCTATAGTTGAAATGTACGGCGCAAATTTTTTTGTTCTATTATATCAATTCCGAGATTTGGACTACCTATATTGTTTACTCAGAGAGTCCATATATACTGTCCAGTTCATATCCCTTAGACCCTTACTACAAGCGTCGTCAACAGTAGCTCAGCTCAGATTATATTCCTAGCTACGTGCACTACTGTTAGAGTGGCTGAGCTTAATTAAGATGCCCCTTTCACCTTTGAGTACCCGATGCAAATTCGGTAATGATATTTTCCACATGCATGTGAGGTCCTACATGCCAAGATGCTCAGAAAGATCATCACTCTGCCAGAAACGACCGAACATATTTTCGGCAGCATCATCCAAAAAGGCAGAAAGAACTGAGAGCACTGCATCTTTAATTCGTGAGTGATTGCTCTCGATCACTGCTCATCAGCACTATCTGCAGAGCCCCTCCAGAACACGCCTCCCCTAGGCTACTACTGGCAGCCTATAAAATGGAGACCACACCAAGCCCAGAGGAAACATATCAATCTAGCCAGAATTCGGTCTCAATTAGCTAAGAAAGAAAGAAAATGTTCCACCGCAAGGCTAGGGCGAGCACAAGCAATGAGCTTCCGGTGGAGGGCGTGGTGAGGGTGAAGAAAGTGGAGAGGATCGAAGCCTACAACGTCGCCGCCAAGCCATCACAAATGGCAACGGCCAAGGTGACCAGGAGCCTGACCGTCAACGTTGTCCGGGTGGGGGACGTGGATGAAAAGCCCGACGGTCGCTTTGTCTCGGTGCCTATTGCGTACAACTGACCAAGGACCACCCCTGTCAAGTATAAATATCGGTTCCGTCAGGAAAAAGCTCATAATACCTACGGCTTTGTATCTGTGTGTGTCAGGAAATAGTGGCATAATCAGGCGTTCCAGACGTACGCCGTCAGTAGGTGTGAGCTCGCGGGCGTGTGTGTGTTTCTATAAGAAGTGTATGGTGTGAGCATCTTGTTATAAAACTTGTGCAACTCTTCTGCTTTCATGAGTTAGCAACTGCCAGTCTCTGCCGGTTGCTGTCCCAAAAAATCTTGGAATAAACACTTTGGAACACGCATATGGTTTCTTCACTCCTCTTTTTCTTCTAAAGGAGACAACTATACACATGCTTCCAACCTTGCAAAATACAAAATTCTATCGATCCTTTTGTTGCTCGAGTTGTAAGTCGGAGTTGTTTTTTCGTTTTTTGTTCTTTCTATCCTTCTAGGAAAAATTCGGCAAACCTTTTGCCGTCCATTCAAAGAAAAAACACAATTCACGTGCTATTTTCCTGTGTGGTAGTATATATAGGAGATTGTCAATTTAGGAATTTCCTTTTTCTATATTAAAATCGAGATTCACTTATTAAAAAATAAAATATAGTAACATTACCATCATGACTTGACTTGAGTCATTTTTGAAAATTTCTTTCTTTCTATAAAAATAGATTCAGTAAGAAATTATCCAAAGCGCGCGGCATTCAGACCATCCAACAACCGCTAGTAATTTCCTAGGAAGAATCAACATGGACAGCTAGTAATATTCTTCTGCCACAGAATGCAACCACCCAGCGGTATATTTCTTAAAGACAATCTGTCGAAGATCAAAGCTCTTTTTAAAGTGCCACTAACAAATCTTCCTTACAAGTTTAAAGAACATATCTATTCCTGCAAAAAGCCCTACTGCATTCCAATGCTACTCCAACTCACTATGTGTCTACATGCATCTTTCCTAGTGTTTTCCTTGTTTAATTTGGTTGAGGTTGCCTAGACCGGTGCGAGTCTAAGTCATGTATTTTGGAGTCTATAACGTACCTGATGCTTCACAATGAATGGTCCGCAATACCTTTGTGCTAACTTGGCGCTAGGGCAACATGGAGTCGTCATGTATGCAACATTCTGAAAAAAAAANACAAGATTACAAAATTATCTGCGCAATTGCAAATTCATGATCAAATTGATCAATTGGTGGCAATAGAAGTATTGATCTCGTTAAGATGATCCATTGACTAGAGCCTCTGAGCCAGAGCTGGCAAAGGACTCGCATGAGGATGTGGCTCCTGAAATCCNCAAGATTACAAAATTATCTGCGCAATTGCAAATTCATGATCAAATTGATCAATTGGTGGCAATAGAAGTATTGATCTCGTTAAGATGATCCATATTGACTAGAGCCTCTGAGCCAGAGCTGGCAAAGGACTCGCATGAGGATGTGGCTCCTGAAATCCNTGATGTTTCAGTCTGTGATAGCGTGTCTGTCACAAGCATATAATCTCAGAATTGTAATTACCAAGACATACATACTGCTACATGTTTTCCTGGAAGTATATGATGATTTGGTTGTATGAGATCTAAGCATCTTTATTTTCTGATGGGGGAATAAAAAATATATTTAAACTAGAGCCCGAAAGACATCGATCGACCTTACTGAAGAGTGAAGGAGCATTCAGGTGCTTCTGCAGAGAGACTTAATTACATGCTTAACCAACATCAATTTCATGCTGGGTCAGTTTTCTCTACTTGGAAGAAGCTTCTTCCCAACGCAGGAATCAAGCACTTTCGAGCATTTTCTACAAAGGAATATGTGGATTATTCCACCCAACTCTTATATTCTTTTTAGGCACCTTCCTGTCCCTTTGCTCGCTCATTGACTGACTTTTATCTGCATGTCCTCATCTAAGACCTTCTAAAAATATCTACTCTCTGTTGCTAATTAACCCTCATTTACCGAATATAGGCTTTACTTGAAAGAATTGTCAAGAAACAATAAATGTTAGCTGCAGTCAATAGTAGTAGAGCAGAACTCCAGTTGCTCATGCTCAATTATATTTCACAGTGCAAAACTCCCTGTTTGTTTCTGCTTATAATCAGTTCATGGTGAAAATAAGCGAGGATCCCACCAAACACCCTGCTTATTTTCACTTCTTGTCGCTTATATGTGGTAATCTGATTCAAGGATTTGAACTATAATAATAAACAACCGAGAATCGAGAAAATCTTAGCTTACCGTAGAACCTAAGCGCAGCTGAAGTAAATGGAAACAAACACGCCAGTAAGCTGGCAATGGCAAACAAAGGTCTATTCTCAGGTAGATTCGACATTATTCGAGTCTCGATAGAGTTTGTCTGTGATTCCATTGAATAGTGCTAGCACCTGATATATAGCATGCACACTTGGCGAATATTTGAGGGGTTAGAGTTCCACTAACAAGAACCTGAGATTATGTGCACACAATCAGCTAGTTAGTTGCGTTCGATACGGAACAAGAAGGTTTCGTGATTAATTAATCTACCTACAACTAGTAAAGTCAGGTCTCCATTAAGCTCGACATCTCTGCACTTAATTGGATTGTTTTCTTGTGCCAATCGACACCACAAACGGTTTGCTTTCAGATATTCTGTACTTTGGTGCCTGTATTGTATTCCCTGATTGCCTGACAAATTGCAGGGGAAAAGAGGGGAGGCACTGAATTTAATATTTTTTCAGAATTTTTTCTGTTTCATGTAATCGATATGAAAGATGCTGAATATGAAATAGCGAACATAAGATCCATATGGTCCTACTCTATATAGACTATTGCAAGTCATGTGACAAAACCAAATACGACGATCGAGTCATGGGGTCCTGAGCTAAGCCTTGGGCTAAATCTGATGTTACTAAGCTACAATTAATCTCTCTTGTGAAGTTGCAGCAACACTTGAATAAATTTCTGTATTTCTACCTTTGGCATGTTTGGCACCTTATGCATATATGGATATCAACAACTTCTAACTCCTAAAATTTAGATCATGGTCCTTGGGAAGTTCAGAGACATAGAAAGATCAGGTGTTCGCTGTTGGACTCTACTTCCATGAAGCTACTTATATTCATTGTTGACATTGCTTTTGAGTATGTGGTGAAAGTGAAGGATGATAATGTGTTCACACTAGTTGGAGGCTCCACTACAATGCCAATTACCATGCTTGCCAACTTATACCTACTACATCTACTAACCAAAGATAACAGATGATAAAATAACACTGCAGCTACCTTTAGTTCTCACTGACATCACAGCGAATAGAACAGCCCCCCTTGGGGCCTATAAATGGAGACCATATCACCAGCGCCATGGAAGGCAAGTAAGCTCAACAACGCGTCTTGCTATCTCCTCTCTTGCGACGAACCAGTAAACACTACACACCATGTTTCGCACCAAAAACCCTTTTGTTGCCGATGGTGAGGTGAGCGTGCAGAAGGTGGAGAAGATCGAGCCTGTCTACAACCTTGTCAAGAGACCTTCGGTGTACCCCAACCCGGCTGCGGTGACGGTGGTGGCAAAGCCTGTTCCTGATGTTTCTCTCTCTGGCCGGAAGATGTTGAGGGGCACGCTTAAGGGTGTGCCATCCAAGAAATATATCGACGACTACATCGCGATGAAGANAGTTTGTTGAGCCAGACACTTAATTTAAGTTGTTTGAGGAAGAGATGAAAAATCTAAAGCCCAACACTGGTGCTCATCATGATCTAACGCTGTACCGATACACGTAGTACAGTTTTATATTATGGAAGTAGTACCAGATGTCGTCTATATAAGATTGCTAATTAGTTTATGCATAGTACTGCATATATATGTATCATGTGATCGATGTTTGCTTATGATTTATGATATATATAGACATTGTTGTAGTTGATCATATATCTCTTTATCTATCAAGGTTCAAGATATATATATTGGTTGAGGGGCACGCTTAAGGGTGTGCCATCCAAGAAATATATCGACGACTACATCGCGATGAAGA
>JAZFNS010020001.1:112010650-112020744 GCA_037127165.1 Alloteropsis angusta | reverse complement strand
TATGCACTGGTAACTTTTACGAAACCGTACGGTTACTAAATTAGTTGGCAAACGAAACGATTTTTTACTATACCAGGACCAAACAATCCATTTGACATCGCCACCGTCTTCATTCCAATAAACCCACCCGAATTCCTCCACAGGAACCAATTCACTAGCAAAGTGCAGTTAAGATTCTACACCCAATCCCCAAACAGGAAATCAAACAGGAGAAAAAAGGGGAAGGGAGCGAAGTAGGTGACTCACCGAGAGGACCTTCACCTTGGCCGCGTCCCCCGCGACGAGCCCCATGGCCTGGATCCTGGCCAGGTCCCTCGCCACCGCCTCCACCGCCTTCCTCCGCGGGGCCGCGTCGTCGTAATACGCGAGGTGCCCCTCCACCGCGAACCCCCGCCCCCCAACGCAGGCCACCCTAGCCGGCGCCCTCCTCCTCCTCCTCCTCGTCGTCCCCCTCGCCGCGGCCGCCGGGGACGCCGACGGAAGGTACCGCCGGAGCGCGGCGCCGGTGAGCTCCATGACGTCACGTCACGTCACGTCGGCGACGGCGAGAGACAGACCTTGCCCACCTCCACACGCGACAGTTTTTTTTCCTATCCTCTCTTCTGGTTGGCGACGCTTCTACGCGTCTCGCTGTGGGATGGTGGGAATTGACCGTTATGCCCCTTGGTGGGGTTACGTGGCGCGCTGTGAGTGGCTGGCGACAGCCGCCCTCCCTCGCGCGTGCGCGCTCGTGCCGTCGGAAGATCCTGGCGCTCGGACCCCGGGGTGCGGGGAATGGACGGGCTGGATGCGTTACACGTCAGCGAACACGTGGTCGGGCTGGCCGCTGACGTGGCGCCCGGGCTTGGTGGTCGCTGGGTGGACTGGATNCCTGCCTTCCATAGACCAAGGGAAGGGAAGCGCGAGGATTCGGTTCTGAAAAAAATCCGGATTTGCGGAGTCGATTCGGATTGGATGAGCGAGGGAAGCGCGTGCTGGAAGGATGGATTTCTACGAGCTTGCTTTGCCCTTCTCTCAGGTTTTGACCGAGATTATTATTATTTTTTTGTTTGGAAGGTGCTCCTGATCTTCTCTAGGGTTGGAATTTCCCTTCTCGATTTTGTTGTTTCCTAAGTTGATTGGTCCTTGCCTGTATAAAAGGACCGGTACCGGTAGTTTGTATCAGAGATTCATCGAAGAAATAAAGCTCTCCTTTTCTGGACGAGAGCTGTTCTTTGACGGTGGCGCATCATGCTGCCGGCGACAACAGCTCTTCGCCTCCCTATCTCCTGCGCTCCTGCTCTCAATCCTCCTTGCTATTGCGCTCTCCTCTCTCACGCACTCCCAGGCGCCCTTGGCGCCATAACAACAGTCTTCAAGTTGTTCTTTTTTTGGAACAACTTAAATTCAGCATCTTTGTGGAAATAATTCCATTTTGTCAGCCTCATAGTGGAATTGTGAGTTTGTGAGTTCTGTGGCTACAAGGTCTACTTTCTTGAGAGATTAAGCTTTTCTTCAGATGAGATGAATTCAAAGCAACAAGGTGAGAAGGTACCATAATCACCATCTGCTGGTTTGTTACTATGCTGTAAGACTGCATTCAGTAATATGTTACACTGAATATCTGTATTCATATCACTGGCTTGGGCAAGATTGCTGCATTTACATTTTGAGATTGCTATTTATGTGATCTTTCCTGCTTAGCTACGCGGGAGTTATATTTATGTATTTTTGCCTTAGGTTTATTTCATTAGGACCTGGAGAGCAAGAACTGACGCCTGAACTTTGTTAAGGTGCCAGTCTTGCTCTGGTATCACAGATTCAGTATCACTTCTGCCATCCTTGCCATGTGCTACGGTGGTGCTGCTGAATGCAACGCGACAAGGGACGCGTACGCCCCGCCCTCGATGTTGATCAAGGTATCGTGCCTTCCCTTCTCAATGATCATACCATTCTTCACCACTGCAATCACGTCTGCGCCCTGTATTGTGGACAGTCGGTGCGCCACAATGACTGTTGTTCTGTTCACCATCACCTTGTCCAGAGCTTCCTGCACTATCCGTTCTGATTCTGCATCTAGTGCGCTTGTCGCTTCATCAAGAAGGAGGATCTTGGGATCCTTGACAATGGCACGAGCAATGGCGACACGCTGCTTCTGCCCTCCGGATAATTGAGCCCCACGCTCCCCAACCATTGTATCATATCCCTGCATTTTTTTCAGGCAACAGCTGGTCTCTATAAGAAACACGTTTGGCACATCATTTAGTTCTTCAGAGTAGGCAGTGCACAGTAATATAGTTGTNCTGATGAACTTGTGAGCATTTGCCAGTCGTGCAGCAGCCACAACATCCGATTCTGTCGCTTGACCGTCCTTTCCATAGGCGATGTTTGCCCGGATCGTGTCATTGAACAGAGATGGCTCTTGACTCACCAGTCCCATCTGTTGCCTCAGCCACCTCAACTGGAACTTCTGTATGTCCACTCCATCTAGGAGTATATGGCCTGCATCAGGATCGTAGAATCTCTGCAGCAACGCTATTGCCGTTGATTTGCCACTGCCACTCTCTCCAACAAGCGCAACAGTCTGACAGATAAGACGCATAGTGCAAACAATCAGTTAGGTTCGGTTTCAGAAACTTTTACGCCATCTGCTGATAGGTTGAAATCAAGTAACTATGTAGTACCTTTCCAGATTGGATTGTCAGGCACAGGTCTTGAAAAATCTGAACATCAGGTCGTGTAGGATATCTGAATCTCACATGCTGAAATTCGATGGCACCACTTAGTGGCTCTAGGGTTACCCCAGCGTCATCGCTTGGATCTATCCTTGAGTTTCGGTCCATGATGGCAAATATGGAAGATATGGCTGATTTTGCTTTGGAAGAATCTGATGTGAGGGTGCTTGTGTGCGACACCCCGATTGCCGCCATACTAAGAGCAAGAAATACCTGCATTTAGATGCCCAAGTTTGCATTTTCAGTATCATGGTAAGAACATATATCATTTATAAATGCTTCACGACATTAAAGTCCAGTTATTTCTGAAAGTTGAACATGTAAAGATCTCAAAATTAACATGATACCTACCATGAAAACTTTGGGAAAAGTTGTTTTTCCATCCTCAACAAGCCGAGCACCAGCATAAAAGCTGGCTGCATAGACTGCAAACAGCAGGAAGATGGAAACCCCAAAGCCAATACCATTTATTATTCCTGTCCTGATCCCTGCTCTTAAGGGTCCTTCACACTTTTTCTTGTACAAATCCATCACCTTCTCTTCTGCTGAAAATGATGCAACTGTCCTTATGCTACTCACTGCATCATTTGCTACTTGGCTTGCCTCCTCATACATCAACTGAAATCATAACTTACAGTCAGTGAATTGACCGATAACATGAATAGATAATGGTTGGCTGGAAACAAAACAACATTTGTAATGGATTCATCATACCTTTGCATCTGCACTGAATCCCTGAATAAACTTCATCTGGATCCATCCATTGAGGCCAATTAGCGGTATCAAAGCCAATATGATAAGTGATAGCTCCCAGTTCGATATGAAAGCAATTAACAAACCAGCAACTAAAGTCGCTGAATTCTGCACAGCCAACTGAAGTGCATCACCCACAAGCCCTCGAACTTTTGCAGCATCCGCCGATAGTCTTGCCCCAATTGCTCCACTTGAGTTCTCTGGGTAATCAAACCATTCAATCTCCATATTGACCACCTTTTCAAAAGTCTTCAGTCTGATCCTTCTGATCAACTTGCACCCAGCCACTGAGAAAAGGTATGAGCCAAGAGGAAGCGACAAGAAGTACACTGCACCGAATACCAAGAACATGGATGACCAAAACTCAGCATCCTTCCTTAGAATACGTGGTGGTTCATAGAATGCTTTGATCACATTCGATAGGAGTATCGCAAATATTGGAAAGATCACTCCACTGACAGCTGAAGCAATAGAACCAAGAACAAGCACTGGGATTTCCGGTTTGTTAAGTGATAAGAGGCGGCTGAGAGGCACTTCTTGCTCAATTTCTTGCTCTACATTCTTTGATGATTTGCCCTGGACGTCGATTTCAAGAGGTACACTGAATGATACTGACAACGAGTGATTGGTGCTGTTGTTCTGTGGTGATCTTATGGTAGCTGACTGATTTGTTGATGTCTGTTTTCCTGCGTAAATCCCAGAGTCACCCTTTGTGGCTGACTTGTTCTGGTAGTTTGTGTCCTCGGAAGCATGACTTGCCTCCTGTAGGCGAATCAACTGGCTGTAAGCTCCCTCTGGGTCGCTTACGAGCTCATGGTGTGAACCTGATCAAGATGTGAAATCATTAAGGAACTAAGCAATTATTTACAGAAAAGATACAGTGGGTTTTGTTGAAAAAAATAAACTGGCAGTGCATGTGGTTTTGGTTCCTGGTATCTCAGTTAAAAACAAAAAAAACCGTACCTTTTTCAACAACTGATCCTCGATGAATGACGACGATGGTATCAGCATTCCTGACAGTACTCAAACGGTGAGCGACAATGACAGTTGTCCGGTTTGTCATAACCCTGTCAAGAGCCTCTTGCACAATCCTTTCAGATTCAGTGTCCAAAGCACTTGTTGCTTCATCCAATAGCAGGATTCTTGGATCTTTGAGAATTGCTCTTGCAATGGCAATTCTTTGCTTCTGACCACCTGAAAGTTGTGTTCCATGTTCACCAACTGAAGTAGTGAAACCCTGAAAAATGCCACAAACATCAAGAAATGCAAATGTTCAAATATTCTTCATTATATTGTTCAAATATTCTTCATTATATTGATCTGTCTAATTCTGCAGTTTACTAATGGTACATAGGATAAGTGGACTTATAACCTGGGGCATTTTATCTATGAATTTGGAGGCATTAGCAAGCTCAGCTGCAGCTCTGATTTCCTCATCCGTCGCATTGTCCTTGCCATAAGCTATGTTGTCTCTTATGCTAGCAGCAAACAGGACTGGCTCTTGACTCACCAGGCCAATTTTACTTCTGATCCACCTCAACTGAAACTCCTTGATGTTCACACCATCTATCAGAACTTCACCAAGTTGAGGGTCGTAGAACCGCTCGATCAAGCTGATGACTGTTGATTTGCCACTCCCACTCTGGCCAACGAGTGCAACGGTTGTACCACTCTGTATGGCAAGGGAGAAACCTCTGAAGATCTGCTCGTCAGGCCTTGCTGGATATGAAAAGTAAACATCCCTGAACTCAATGTCCCCCTGAATGTCGTCCAGTTTCCTACCTGTTGCGCTGTACGCATCGATTTCTGGCTCCCTGTTGATTGTTTCGAACATCTTGTATGCTGCAGCCTGCCCAGCTGCAAACGCTTTCATGCTTGGTGATGCCTGGCCCAGAGCTCTGGTGAATGCAATAGCAGAAAGTGTCATCTTTTTGAACTTATAGTTCTGTTGGTTAGTTTGATCAATGACCATGTGCAGTAAAATAGTATTTTGATTTTGATGAACAGAAAGCATGTTGAAAGTGCACTAGGGGAATCTCTGAACAATAAAGATTTCAACAGCTGTCATCTGTTTGATGTACAGGATATGAAATTGTGTCATCACAATAGCTGATAGGAAAGTTGTATGGAGCTCTGGTGATTGCAATAGGAAAGTGACAGCTTTCTGGATTAACTATTAGTTTTATTGGTTGGTTTGATCCAAGAAGCCCATTTGCAGTCAATAGTGTTCTGGTTTTGATGAACAGAAAGCATGCTGAAAGTGCAGTGGATGAATCACTGAACAGTACTGATTTAAAACAACTTCAATTTATTTGATGTACATGATGTGAAATTGTGTCATCAGCAAAGCTGATAGGAATGAAGCTTTCTGAATAGAATATTTCATGGTAATTGATTGGCATGAACCATTTATGGTTACTCAACAGCACAATTCTGTTTCTACCGAACTCACTGTATATGGTTGGTTGGTATGAACTTTGTTAAACAAAAAGGCAAGGTTGGCATGATCTGAACTTGGCTGGTTGCTGCTAACAGAATGGACCAAACGTGCACAGTTGGTGTATCTTTATCAGTTTGCTCACGAAATCAAGTGCTTATCACTGTCAAACAGTAGCTAATTTTGTGTCTTTGAGTGGCCTGACATGTCTTAATCATGGAAAAATCCAAAATAAGGCCTTTATCGTATACAGAAAAAAAAGCAAATTCAGATAGATGGCTTTTATCATATACAGAAAAATGGCACGTCAACATTTTTCGTAGTCTTTTCGTTCCTGGAATCTTCCATCCATTTTCTAGCAGATAAGACCATTAGTCACACACTAGTCATGATATTGCTTGACAATTGAGATTACTGCGTACTGAATTTATGAAAAATGCGACAGTGAAAAAAAATGGAACTTACAGTGAGCCAGTGAGGACTGCGAAGATGACATTCATAACTTTTGCGCCGGTGTAGCCCTTCTCCAGGATGAGCTTGGCGCCGTACCAGATCCCCAGGGAGTAGCCGCAGAAGAGGAGCACCATGACGATGCCCATGCCGAGGCCGGCGGCGAGGCCCTCCCGGACGCCGGAGCTGTACGCGCTCTTGAGCGAGTTGCTGTACTTCTCCACCGCCCGCTTCTCGCCGGTGAAGGACGCGACCTGCGGGTGGGTTCCATGGCGGCCGTGCCATCAGTGTTGACTGTTGAGGCATTGTTCGCACCGACATGATCGCTGCTGGAAGGAAGGAGAGGCTTCGCTTACTGTTCGGATGGAGCCGATGGTCTGCTCGACGACGGCGGCGGCCTCGGCGTAGGCGGCCTGGCCGATCGACGCCATCCTGGCGACGACGCTGGACATGACGGCGCCAGCGAGCACCAGCGGCGGGATGGTGGCGAGCATGACGAGCGTGAGGAGCCAGCCCTGCGCGAAGGCCACGGAGAAGCCGCCGACGAAGGTGACGAGCAGCTGGATGAACTTGCCGACCTTCTCGCCCATGGCGTCCTGGATGAGCACCGTGTCGCCCGACATCCGGCCCACGACCTCGCCGGTGCTGGTGTGCTGGTCGAAGAAGGCGATCTCCTGGCGCAGGATGGTCCTGAGGTACAGGCCCCGTATCCGCGCCGCCTGCCGCTCGCCGGTGATCATCCAGCACGCCACCTCTGTCGGGGCATCGTCACCGGGGGGCCGTCAGTGGTCAGTGGAGAGCATTCACGTACGGAGTTGTCAGTGTCGGTGGGGTGGTCGGTGGCGGGCACTTACGCACGAACGAGGCCGCGGCGGAGGCGACGGCGAGGTAGACGAACTGGAGCGACACCCCGGAGACGCGTGCCNACGACGTCGCGGGTGGTGGCGGCGCCGCCGAAGGCGTGGATGAGGCGGCCGAAGAGGACGGTCATGAGCGGGAGCGCGGCGCCGTTGGCGACCGCGCCGAGCGCGCCCAGGGACATGAGCGCCGCGTCCGNCGCCGTCCGCGAACGCGAACAGCCGGTAGAACGGCACGCTCCCGCCGGCCTTCCCGCCGCCGCCGGCGCCGCCTGCGCTCGTGCCAGCCTTCCCGGCGCCGCCGGCCGACGACGGCGCGTCGAGCTGGAACGCCCTGCTGGACTCCGACATGGCGCCCGGTCGATCAAAGCAGAACGGTTCCCCGAGCAAACAAGGATCTCTCTACAGGCCTACGCGTATGTATCCAGCTCGTGGAGTAGAGACATTGCCGCCGAGCAAGGAGAAGAGGCAAAGCAAGGACGCCACTCTACGAGCAAGCACCGAGGAGGAGACAGAGGAAAGGTTTCAGATTCGATGTCCCGGCCCCCCACGGGGGGGATAAAGCAGCAGGCTTCAAGAAAGGAAGACGCGGGCGCCGGACACTGCCATGGATGGGGGCTAGACGACAGCGGCAAGTGAAGGAGTGAACGGAAGGAGAGGCCTCCTCCTCCGTGCGTGCGTGGTGGTGGATGGAGACGAACGCGGGACACGGTGGGGTGAAGAATGTGGTGGGCGACAGACGGCACAGGTTTGGGGCCGGTATGAGTATGAATGCTGCTCGCCGTGGCAGATGAGATGAGAACAGGCGAGGCTGCCCATGCACCGGTGCTTCAACCTCTCAACTCACTGTCCAACCAGCAGTGCCTGCCCAGTGCTGTACATTGTACTGTAGCTGCTGAAACCGATGACCGATTTTTTTTCTTTTTTGGACGTGTGGTTGTTACAGATCTTCGTATTAGGACTTCTTTAGAAAGTTGTTGCACAAAGTTGCCATTGAAAATGTGTCGCGAGAGAGAAGACATATTTTCTGATACATTACTTTTATCGAAACTTGCTGAAACTTGTTGAACTAAAGACATTAGTTATTAGATGGCATTTAATTCCTCTATTTAACTAAGAAATTCACTGAATTTTTCACAAGAGCTACTATTCCTGAAGGACTTGTATGTGATAGTGTGGAGCCAGGCTAGCAAGCTAGTCTTCTCCTCTTGTCCTTGTGCGACAATGTTGTCAAATGCAACACCGAGAGATGTAGGCCTCTTGTGGGGGGCATCATCTGTCCTCAAGTCTTCTTCTCCTTGGGTATACAAGCTTTGCTTCCGGGTGGCGCCACGCCGTATACTGGCGTTGTAGCCGTATACCGCCTCTCTGTGTGTGGCTGTATTGCAGTATTGTTCACGTCTTGTTGTGGTGTTGATCCGGTTCCGAAAGGTGGTGGCGACTGGCGAGGAGAAGCAACGACGAGCCTTCCATCCATGTCCACCCACACCCATCCGCGTGTCTGTCATGAGATGGGAGGTGACGAGAGGTTACCTCTGGCTTTTGGTCTCTTGCTTGCTGCACCGGAGGGTCAAAGCACCCGTGGACCCCTGTCAGTGTCCCTTGGCACCACACCATCTCACGCCACACACACACGGACACACAAACCCTTCTTTTCCCCGGTTGACTGTTCCTATCCTAACCACCTCGATCAGGACAGCAGTAATAAGTAGCTAATCTACTGATCGATGCTCTTGGCTCTGCACTAGTGGCCTGGCTATTCTTCATTTCTTCTTCCCAGCAGCTGACCACTGAAACATGAGGCCAAAGCCATGCATGAGGTTTACCTGCAGCTGCTGGCTGCTGCAGGGTCATTGTGACAGCAACAAGACGGTCACAGCCTCACAGGCAGTATTTCCTCATGTACGCCCGATACACGAGCTCTATACAGACACCGCCGGCCGTATGAGGACAGTGATAACATCCCCGTCTGTTGGAACTCTCAGCTGGGCTTTCGGTGGTGTGGATGTGTACTGCTAGCTTGGGTCGTTTCTTCGGTGGTAACTGTAATAGTAATGCATCGAAAAATATCTATCTCACTTGATACGATTCTCAATGGTTATTTTCGACAACTTTCAGCTGCAACTTTTCGAACTGAAAGTAGCCTTAGTGACGATGCGTGTGTTGGCTGCTGCCATTGTTGTCGGCCACCATCGTCGTCTTCCGGCCATCTCCAATCTCTGCCTCCTACGACCTACCTGTATTTGTATGTAACATAGCTCCTTCTACAATTAGTACTTTACTGCCGATCCTAGCATGAATGGAGATGGATACGCAGTATTAGTAAGTACATATGTTCTGAAGGGTACTACTCATCAGCTTTGGCTGAAGAATGGAGGCTTTGTTTCTTTGTGGTGGATGAGAATGATACGCATCGTCAGAAGGTCATCCTGTCTCTCGATCTGCTGCCCCCCAACCACCGTGCTTGCTGTTAGCTCCGACCACACTGATGGATCGATCGATTACAGGGACCGGAAACTGTCAGGCCGACACCATCTTGTCATCGATGCATCATCAGTAGTATTCCCCTGACATTTGCAGACTGCAATCGCTTGTTCTAAGAGGGAACTTTGATTTGCAAGCAGGATCAGGGGGAAGCAAATCTGCCACGGAGTTTTCAGAGAGATGGCACTGATGATGCGGCTATAGGGCACACAAAAGATCTGGCCTGGCCTCGATCGTCGAATGGTCCTGCAGCTTTGCGCTTTATGGACCACCAGTGTTCCTCAACCACTGCCGCCCGGTGTGCTTCCACCTTCTTCAACGGTGTGCCCGCTCGCTCGTACTGTCTGCCCTTGGATCTACCTCTACTAGTGAATTCAAAGCCAGACATTGCTGAAGACC
>JAZFNS010020001.1:111219456-111230279 GCA_037127165.1 Alloteropsis angusta | reverse complement strand
AAAAATTAAAACACTTGGTACTTCCTGGTACTTCCAGGTACTACCCAAGTACCGTAACAAATCTCTAAATTCAATGTCATATCAACATTTTTCATGGCTCGGCAATGAGGAACAAACCTCTAGTAGCTATATTCGGAGTGATAGGGAGCAAAGTTTTACTAACCTTTGTTTTTAAATGATTAACCTTTTTGACTTATACTTAGATATATTAAGTGAAGTAAAGAGGAAAGTTCTCGCTAGATCTTTATTAAATGAGGCAGATGTTTTATGGTAGTTGAAAAAGTACCAGGAGGTACCGAGAGGTACTTTCCTATTTTAGTAAGGTTCCAGGAGGTACTGAGAGGTACATTTCCTATTTTGGTATCTGTCTCATTTATTGTTGGTACCGGTCCCATCTATTTTGGTACCGTTTGGTACCTTTTTATAGTTATCTCTTGGTACCTAAGGTACCTTTTATGTTTCAAATCGTTGAATTTAGCCTAATAGACGGTTCTAATTTGTTTTAACCATTATAAAATTTCCCTAAAAGAGGATGGATGTCATATGGTTCAAGCTGATTTATTAAACATTTAATCTTCTATCAAATATTATACGGGAGTATACAATAGAAATGATACGCAACAGTTTTTGAACGGTTGCAAAGGGTGTTAGGACCTGTTTATTTCTGCCCGCACGCGCCCGCCAAAGTGATTGCCACACTTTAAAATGCCCCTATTTATTTGTGTTCAGCCTATGCTTATTTTATTGTTCCTCTTTTGCCACAGGGTCCAATCAGAGAGCAACAAGTCATGGCCAAATAATTCGCAAAAAAAAAAAACAAGTCATGGCCAAATAGTAGAACAGTGGTGGGTGACAGGTGAGGAGAAAAGATGCCCTTTCCCTCCCGGTCCTCTCGAGTTCCTTCCTTTTCCTTGGCTACAGTGTTGGTTGAGAAGATCGGCAAGCACAAGTGTCATCACCGTCACAAATTTATTTTGGTCGTTTGTGCCGGAGGGGCAACAGGCGACGTGGCACTGTCCATGCTCCAGCTTGTGGATTGAGAGAGAGAGAGAGAGGAATCATGATCTTTTCTTTCTAGCCTTCAATTGTTTGTAGTCACAAATTCAGGAAGAAGATTCTAGATGTTTATCTTGATGACTAGGAAGCTTCTAGGATACCCTGTCTGGATTCTGGGAAAAGATATGAAAGTCTTATAGGCTATAATTTTCTGGTCATTCAAGATGCAATTTGTCTATAATATCTAATGCTAAACCATGGCAAATAAGTGATGAGTAAGTTAAACCTCCAGTTCATCAACGAGTGATGTTGGAACTAATTGCTTGATACCTCAACTTGTATACTAGTATTGAGGGCCGGTAGGATTTGCGCTTCCCAGGTTGTGTCTTCACAAAAGAATAGTGCTGAGTTTACACAATTTTAAGAGGTTTCTTTTTTTTTTTGAGGGAATCGGGAATTTTATTAGCTTGGCAAACAAGGTGTACAATCGTTAGTGATCAGGTCAGAGACGCTCGCAGGCGCTTGGCCCAACCACACAGCAGAATGAGATGTTCGCCTAGCTAAATGAGCAAGCTCATGGGCAACCACATTGCCCTCCCTATTTCCCTTGATTACTTTGAAATCCTGGCACAACCGTGCGCATTCCTTAATCTCTTGTATAATGAAACTGAGCTCCGAACGATCTTCTGCGCCTTCAAGAACTTTCACCATCCGAGCACAGTCAGTTTCAAGCACAACAGGGGCAGTAACCCATTGCAGGGCAAGCTGCGCCCCCATCAGGCAAGCTCTCGCTTCAGCCTCCACAGCGCTCCTGCAGTCAGGTAGGTCTCTCCAAGCTGTGAAAATGATGAGACCCAACCTGTCCCGCGCAACCACGCCAATCCCTGCCTCCCCTACTTGTGGGACAAAGGACCCATCCACATTGATCTTAATCCAGTTGTCAGTCGGCGGGATCCATCTATCTTTCTGCTTTGGCGTCGGGTCGCTTTTGTCGGACCGTGAACAGTGCCCTTTCCCTTTGGTACCTCCACCTTCTTCAGCGTTCAGGTCCTGATGCAGAAGAGCATGCAGATTCAGCAGAAAATGAATGGACCCCTGGACCGTAATCTTACCAGAATTGTGGGTGATGTCGTTGTGCTGCGCCCATGCACGCCAGTAGATTAGCTTGATCAGGTCGCGCTGTGGCGGGGAGCATTGATCGAGCAAGATCAACAGCCAGTCCGGGCCAGTATAGCGAAAGAGGGGTTCTGCAGGCAGGTTCCAGTGCTCGCGCATTGCGTTTCTAAGCTGGACCGCTAATGGGCACTCAACAACCGCGTGAAAACTTGATTCAGTGTCTGCTCCACAAAGGGTACAGGACTGCTGGGATTCAAGGTGTTTCCGAAATTTAAGCTGTCGAGTGGGGAGGACGTTCTTTGCCAACTTCCAGGCGAACACATTGACCTTTGGAGGAACTTTCCCTGACCAGACGTGCTTCCACAATCTTCTCTCGCCATTAGGCGCTGAGCTAGACGAGGGGGCTGACTCCATAGTCTGCAAACGAAGCGCCAAGCTATATGCCGATCGTACTGAGAACGCACCATTCTTTTCCAAGGGCCAGGCTAAGAAATCTTCACAGCGGCGAGGTGGGAGCTTTATCTGGGTTATTGCCTCAACATCCGCCGGATTGAAAGACCCCGCAATACGGTCTAAATCCCAGCCGCGGCCCTCACTATCCAGCAGTTCCGACACCCATTTTAGCCGAGATCGACCACGCTGAGATGTCACTCGGAAGGAGAATTCTCTAGGGATCCATGGGTCTCGCCATATCCTGATTTTACTGCCACCCCCCACTCTCCACATGATACCTTTTTTGAGAAGCTCAAGCCCATGCAGAACTGCTTGCCACGTTGGGGAGGCGTTTGACGGGAAGCTTGTATCTACCAGACAGCCCCGAGGGAAATATCTTGCTTTGAGTAATTGAGCACAGAGACTGTTGGGAAATTCGATCAGGCGCCAGGCTTGGCGGGCCAAAAGCGCTTGGTTGAACAGCCTGAGGTCCTTGAAACCCAGCCCACCGCATCCTTTTTTCAGTGTGAGCACATTCCAGGCAACCCATGCCGCTTTCCTTTTCCCATTCTCTACTCCCCACCAAAAATCGCGAATGATGGAAGTCAGTGAGTCGCAGAATCCTAGTGGAAGCTTAAAAACACTCATGATATAGGTGGGTAGCGCTTGAGCAACTGACTTGATAAGTACTTCCTTAGCAACACTTGATAAGTGTTTCTCTGAATAGTCCTTTAATCTTTTGGATAACCGATCCTTGATGGGTTGGAAGCTGTCGCCCTTCATCCTCCCTGAGGGGGTAGGGAGTCCGAGGTATTTGGCCTCAAAGGAACTCAACTGCACGCCAAGTATGTTCTTCACCTCTTCCTGGGTGTTAATCACTTGGGCGTCCTCGCTTTTCTTGAACATTATAGAGCATTTGCCAGGGTTTATGAGCTGGCCTGTACACCTTTCATATACCTCCAGGGATTCTTTGACAATAGAACTTTGTTCCTGGTTGGCCTTGAAAAACAATAATGTATCGTCTGCAAACTGTAGATGGGAGACCCCTGGGGCCCCACGACAAATGTGTAGATCCTGTAAAGACCCGCTTTCAACTTTCCTGCTAATCAACTTAGATAACCCATCAGCAACAAAAAGGAAGAGGTAGGGCGATAAGGGATCACCTTGGCGAAGACCGCGAGACGGAGAAAACGGTGCCGAATTTGCACCATTGAAGCGCACAGTATAGCGTACCGAGGACACACACGCCATGACCCTCTGTACCCATATTCGATGAAAGCCCAGCTTCGTGAGAACCTTGTCCAGAAAACTCCAGTCCACTCGATCATACGCCTTGGATAGATCCAGCTTATACGCACAAAACTCCCCTCTAGTATCTGTCTGGGTGTTGATAGAATGAATGCATTCAAAAGCGATAAGGGCGTTGTCAGTAATCATACGACCCGGGATAAAAGCACTTTGCTGTATTGAGATGGTATCTTGAAGCAATGGCCGTAATCTGTTTACTATGCATTTGGACATCACTTTGTAAATAACATTGCAGAGGCTGATTGGCCAAAAATCTTTCGGTGTTTCCGGGCTTTGAGTTTTTGGAATGAGAACAATGCACGTATCATTAACCCCATCCGGCATATATCCTGTTGCAAAAAAGGTTTGAACCGCTGCAATAACCTCTTCCTTCATAGTTAGCCAGTTTCTTTGGAAGAACCTGGCCGGCATGCCGTCCGGCCCTGGAGCTTTCAGTGGGCCGATTTGAAAAAGCGCATCCCCTATCTCCTCCGCTGAATAAGACTTCATCAAATCATTGTTGATCTCAGGTGTGATTAAAGGGTCAAACAGTCCCACAATCTCGTTTGGATCGATGGTGGTATCTGCCTGGAACAGGTTGGAGAAATACGCTTCTGCCAGGGACTGCATACCTGCCTGGTCGTCGCACCAGGTTCCATCGTCCCGTCTGAGACCTCTGATTGTGTTTTTTCGAGCTCGCCACGTTGCTTGGCGATGGAAGAACTTAGTATTTCTATCACCTTCTCTCAACCAGTTGATACGTGATCGCTGTAGCCATAACATCTCCTCCCGATATAAAAGTTCGTCGAGCTCCTGCGTAGTTTTACAGATAGCCTCCCGATTCTGAACTGGATCGTTCTGCTCCAGTCTATCGATCTCGGCACGAAGGTTCTTGATGTCCTTAGCAACATTACCGAAGTTTGCCCGGCTCCAGATCTTCAGTTCAGCTGCTACCCTTTTCAGTTTATCCGCAAGTGCGCCCAGATCAGAACCCGGATTATGCACTTTCCAGGAGTTCTCGATCACAACCTGCAAATTCGGATCCCGTTCCCACATTATTTCATACCGAAATTGAGGCTCACCTCGCCCGGGGTCTAGGTCTGGTGATAGCTGGAGCAGCAACGCTTTGTGATCTGAACGAGGGGTGGTAATATGTTTTATGTTTGCCTCCGAGAAACGCAGCAACCAGTCCGTGTTGGCCACCCCGCGGTCTAGTCGGACACGAACGTTTCTTCTGCCAGCTTGATTATTGTTGTAAGTCTATGGTAAGCCTGCAAAACCCAAGTCATGAAGATCACATTGGCTCAATATTTCACGAAAATCAAACATACGCCGCTCGGACCGGGGCGTATCCGAAAAGTGCTCAAATTGCCACATCGCCTCATTAAAATCCCCCATAACTAGCCACGGTCCCTCCCATGTCCCGCATAATGCCCTCATCAAGTCCCACATACGTCTTCTATTTTCAGCTCTAGGCTCACCATACACGAAAGTTGCCCTCCAAGGGGCTTCCATTAAATTCTCTTGAACTAACACATCGAAATACCGACTCCACTGGGACAGCAGGGTTACATTTATTGACTCATCCCAATAAAGGGCTAAACCACCACTAAGACCTTCACTACCAACTGCAAGACTATTACGAAAACCTAACCTCCACTTCAGATTTAGGGCCCGACTCTCACAAACTCTAGTTTCAGAAAGGAAAACAATTTTGGGGCGGTGCAGTCTAACCAGACTGACTAGCTCTTGAACTGTCCGGGAGTTCCCCACCCCCCGGCAGTTCCAAGCCAAAGCATTCATGGCTCCTGACGGGTCTCGCCATGAGAACCCGTCAGGTGTGTCTGCTGTCCCACTTCGATCTTGCTCTTTTTGTTAGGGGATTCGACTGTAGCCTCCCCCTTCATCTCAGCTGCACGTGTCCCTGGCGCCTTCGTACCCACCAGGCCTTCTCCGCTCATCTCCCTTATAGACTCCGCTAAGTTCTGGTTAAGCCCCAGCTTAGCTTTCTTCTGCTTGCTAATCTCCTTTTCTGCCCTGGTCAGAGCCTTCCCCGCTCCCTTCTTGTCCACCACTGTACCTTCTCTGTTCTGTTTAGCTAGTAGTAGACGATCACGCATGCTTACGTACCCCTTCTTCTCCGACATCCCCGACGAGCTATGCGCACTGGAATCGAAGAAGGAGTCCATCCCAGACACCTTCCCAGGGCGTGCCGGGGAGTTCAGGTCTGGTATCTGCTCCACAGACATGCGGCTAACTGTATCCGCTAGGTCCTTTGCAGCTCTGTTCGCATCAGCCGATCGGGATCCCTTGGACCCCTGCTCGTCTACCCGCGCCACACCCTCCTGCGAGCCACCTGACTGCTGGCTGCGCTCCCCACGCTGAGGTCTGTAGGAGGACGAAAAGTCCGCGGACATGACCTTCTTCTTCTGATCACCACTGAAATGTAGGCTCCTCTTCAGCTTGGGATCAGTTGGCTGTATAGTAATCCTCCCTTCATCACGTTTCTGCGGCGAACACCGCAAAGCTTTGCCATAGGTGACATTGCCTTCAGTCTCTTCATCTGGGCATTCGCGTTGAGTATGTCCAATTCGGCCACAACAGAAGCAAAAGAAGGGGACATTCTCATAGCGGATCAAGAACTCCATGGAACCGTAGCCCCGAATTTTCTGCGTAACACAGGCCATTAACGCCTTTTCCAGCAAGAAATCCACCCTGACCCGCTTGTAATTCTTAATAGCTTCACCCACTGCTAGGACCCTGCCAACTTTGGAAGCCAAGGCTTTCACAAAACCTTCTGTCATCATTGATATGGGTATATCATAAATACGAATCCAAAGAGGAATTGATTCAATCACCACATCCGAAGTACGCTGGACACCATCATAAGGAACAAAAATCATTGCATCCCCCTCAAACTTCCAGGGTCCACCATTCAGCACCTTATTCCACAAGGCTTCAGAATCAAACTCCACCAGATACCTGTGATCACCCAAAGCGCGAACTGGTATGGATTCTTGCCGGCCCCAGAGCTTAGCAAGATGGTTGAACACCACCCATGTTTTATACTCTTGGCCTGAGTAGTATCGAGCAATCGCCAACCACTTCTTCTTGAACTGCAGAGCTTCTTCATCTTCCTCGAAAACGTACTCGTCTTCGTCCTCAGAGGCAGCCTGATCATCGCCCTCTCGGCCCGTAAGCATCAACCTGCGATCCAGGTTGGGTTCCTCCTCCTCCATCGTATCGACAGGCGGTTCATCTTCCCCAGCCGGGGGGACGCTTGCCCTAGGGTTGCCTTGCCCCCTTCCAGCCCCCAGATTGGGCGCCGGGGTCTGCATGGGCGGGATCTCCACACCCGGCGCTTCAGCTCCCGGTCGATCCTGATCCGCCCTCTTCCCCTTCAACAAAGCCTCTGCTCCTTCCGTCGACATCCTGTGCTTCCCTGCCGTGGAACCAGGTAATCCGAACCCCGGCTTCGGGCGGGCAATTTCCTCACCGGAAATCCCTTGATCGCCCCCACCAGAGAACAGAGAGCGTGGTTCTTTCGCAAGTTCGCCGCAGCCGTCAACAGAAACACCAGATGGAGATAGCAGTAGCAGCCGTCAAAACCCTAGGGTTTCTTTATGTAACCCGGAGACGTCAGATCGAGGCGGGCTACGATCGGATTCTCACGGAAGAGCAGTATGTATCCGACTAGGGGAGACCCAAGCCGATACGATTTCAACCAGAAGTTGATCACACCGCATCCGTCGATCGGTGGAAAGTTGTGCACGCCAACTCTAGGGTTTCGGAGGAAACCCTAGAAACACCCGAAAAACCTCGCCCACTCCAGCAAAAGCCCACCGCACGGGAACGCCGTCTCCCGCAGACCTCTCCCGGACGCGTTGGAGCGAAGAGATTGATCACCGGAGTCGGGAACTAGCAACGGTGGGAGGAGTTCGCCGGAATCGCCAATCGCCTAGGACCGTAGATTCCGGAGCCATTTGATTATTTTTCCTCTATGCAGCTCCGTGCATTTTGTTCATTGTGACACAAAGCACCACCTGAACAATTTTAAGAGGTTTCATTTCAGTTTTATCATGCATCGCAGTTGCAGGTACTCAACTTCCTCTTTGTATCATACAAGCTTCCTGATCCTGATAGCAACTTCATGCAAATCTCATTGGCATCATCTGATAACGCAATTTAACAACCCTGGCGAAAATGACGCTGCAAATGGGATTAGTGGATTGCTCCAATGGGGTCAAAGTGGACAAGAACAGTTTATAAAGGAAAAACGCACTGCTAGGCCTTGCCCGGCCCAACAGTCTACATAATGTGTCGACAAATGGCCCACGAAAAAGGTTTCCAAGTACATGGGCAATATTTGGGGTACAAGCTTATTGGCAGTCTACACTATAGCGTCAAACAAGTTAACTGTGATATATTTTGAGTTTTTTTTTCCATTTTATATGTTTGTGTTATTCACGTGGTAATCACCAGGTTATTGTTTAGTAGTACTTCTATACCTTAGCTTATCCTTTTGCACATGGAAATCAAATCTCTATAGCTTAATAAAGGGGGCAGGCAAGTAAGGTCAAGCCCATCACTTTCACATTCTATTTGCTAACTCCTTAACAATCTAATCCATTTAAGAGCAGCTTCGAGAGAGAGAGAGAAAAACATGCTGAAAGTTCAATGCATGTCTCCCTTTGTCAACTGTCATGTATTTTTGATGTGAAAGTATAGCTACCTAAGATGCTGCTAGCTACAGTACTAGTATAACTACGAACAGTTGGACCAAAAGGAATAAACATGAAAACACATCCTACTAAAAAGATCACAATTGCAACATCCTTGTTGCATAGATGCCCCCACAAGTTTATTGTGAAACACCTCATTTCGAAACTACTAACACACAAACGGAGAAATTAACATGAAAAAAATCCAATATGATCGCAAGTGATTGTTGGTTAGCTGAGCGAATTTGAAGTAACTCATACAGCAGGAGATTGAACGATGTAAATTTGAAGCAAATTCGTACACTGCCTCGCATAAATTTCATACCAACGAAATGTCAGGACCGCTGCAATCTGTTTTCATAAATACGCAACCGAAATTTCTCCCCACATACCAACTACAGCTGACGAATTAAACCAAACTTGGCCCACCTGAAAATTTCAAACAACTGGATCTCAATCCTGCTTTCCTTGACAGTTGCTGCATGCATGTNCATGCTCTTTGAAGTTCAAACTTTGAGGGCAACATATGCATGCATGCCAGTATGAAAACAATGACNATTCCAGCGGACAAATCACAAATAGTTCTACTAAGCAGATCTTTTTTATATAAAAAAGGCACTTTGGCCGGACTAATTGCCGTGTTCTGAATTCTTTGGTCCGTCGTGCCGGCCGTGAGCGGCCGGTGATGATGAACAGCTGCACTGTCATGTCGCCCTGGGTCCTGGTCTCCTTGCCTTTTCTCCCTTCTGTTTAATTTTTTTTAAGTTCTCGATTTCGGCGGGTTTGATTAGAATTTGATCGTGTCAGTAGTTTAGGACGGCGTGATTGGACAGTTAGTTACGCTGGCATCTGAAGGATCAATCTTGTTTATAGAGAAGACGACAACGACTGGTAGTATAATACTACAAAGTTGTTTAACTCTGTCGAGCCACGTATCATTCATGTAGTGTGAATGTATATGATACTGACGCATAGATAAACAACACCAGATCGTATTCTTACCTGATGTACATGTACGCCGGACAGAAGTAGAGGACACCGTACGTGCACTGCTCATTTCTAATTATAATATGTATATTTAATATAAATACAAAAAAATGAGCATAAACCGTACCGTGGCTACCATGTTTAGAGAAATCAAAGAAATATATTTCTAGCGATGCCTGAATGTTTTGCCTCCTAAATTCTCCTTCAATCCCAAAAATAATGCAACTCTCATTTCTCGAAGAGTCAAATAATTTCGAGTTTGACTAAATGTATAAAAAATAATACTAATACTTACAGTAAGGATCATTAGATTAATCATGAAATATACTTTTATACTAAATCTATTCAAAAACATAAATATTAATAACTTTTTGTATAAATTTGGTCGAAGTTAAAATTGTTTTATTCCTCGGAAAACGAGAATTGCATTCTTTTTTAGAAGGAAGTTTTTTTTTTTTGCTTTTCAAACAGGTTGTGAGAATATTCTTATCTACTAGACATAAGCACCTAGATCATTTGGGAGGAAAAAAGGTTTATGAACACAGCAAAAGGTGCCATGAGAAAAAGCCTATGCAGAAGCAGAACTAGAATATCCAAAGCTTTTTCTGGACAGCCATGATCGCCAGGCATCAATGAGTGGATGCACTCGCAGAGCAGCTTTACAACACAAAATAAAATAGATCTATATATGTGTAGATTACGAGCAGGCCCAATAATCTAGCAAGGAAAAGTGAGCCAAAAAGGTTATTGAAAGATTTTTTCTGATGATTACTGATGAGTCTGGTGACCGGCCTGGACACAATATTTATGTTTATAGTCCCTCTGTAGCATTTGATAGCTAAGCTACAATGCTTTGCTTTTATCTGGTAGTATAGTATCTAATGTATTTGTTTTGTTTTTGTTGTCTGTAGGCAGGAAGGATGGAAGAGGCAGAGTGGGTGCCATGACCCGACCAAGACAGCCTGTGCCGGACCCCAATCATTTGCATTTCTCACTGCAGCTTCAAAGTTCAAACCCCTGATTGTTGAATTTTGTGTGTCCTCAACTGAACTCAGACATAAGTTTCATTAAAAAAAATGCATTCGTCGACATTTGATAACAAATTTCGCACAGCTGATTTGAAGCGTATTACTGATCTTGAGCTGTTTCTCTGTCTTTTTCTTTAAAAAGTTTAGGTCATACTTAAAAGAACGTGATGTGATTTCCCATTTCAGGACAGTCAAAGAAGAGGCTAAAAACAACATTTGGATGACATAGAATCATTGGGTAGGCCGCTTGCAATCA
>JAZFNS010020001.1:111169189-111180206 GCA_037127165.1 Alloteropsis angusta | reverse complement strand
GAAAAATAACAAGTCAAACTTACATTTTGGAGACCGTGTCGTTGTCCTAAACATCATCTAATATCGATCAGGATGGAGGGAGTATTTCCTATGTATTCACTCCGTCCTAAAATATAAGACACTTTGATTTGTCTTAAGTCAAAGTACTACTTTAAGTTTGACCATTTTTTTAATAGAAAAGAGCATTAATATTTATGTTATCAAATAAGTTTGATTAGATACACTACATATGAAGTTATGTTTCATAATTTACTTAGTCAAAGTGGTCATGTAAATACTCTTCTCTATAAAATCAGTAAACTTAGACTACTTTGACTTAAGCCAAACCAAAATGACTTGTATTTCAGAATGGAGGGACTATCTAGACATAGCATATATATAGTAAAAATATTTGACTTAGGACCAATTTAAAAGTTGTATCATGGGATGGAGGAGGGAGATATTTTTATGAGGCATGCTAGATAAAAAATATAAATTCTTTAAATTCTTGTAAAATCAGAAAGATTATAGAAACGTAGTTCTCGTACCGATGAGTGGGACGACGTTCTTGTGGCGTAGACGGTTGATGATGCTGACCTCGGCGAGAAAGTCCTCGTACCGCCGGTCCGTAAGCTCCCGCGTGAACTTCTTGACGGCGACCCTCATGGGTTGCCCCGTCCTGGAAGCACCAGCAGGAAGCGTGCATCCATAGACAGCCCCAAATCCGCCTCGCCCCAGCTTGGTCGTCTCGTTGAAGTTGCTGGTGGCCTTCCTGATCTCCGCGAAATCGACCTGCGTCGGCACGCCGGGAAGCCTCCGCATGATCTTGCCGAGCTGATCCATGTCCTTCTTCCACCGCCTGTGCTTGGAGTTGAGGTACCAGCACACGGCGAGCGCCACGACCACCGTCGCGGCCACTGAGCCCAGCACGGAGGACAGCACGATGGCCCAGCTCTGCAACCCTTCCTTTGGGACAGGAAGGTCCACTGTCAGGTTCCAGGTCTGCAGCCGAGCGAGCTGCCCGACCGAGGCGAAGAGCCCGAACTGGGCCTTGCGGTCGTCGGCCAGCATGGAGGTCGAGCTCAGGTCGAGGACCATGGAGGTCGAGAGCGCGTACGGAGCGTCCGGTTCCCGTGCAGCATCGCCGACGCTGACTGACAAGCGTCTCCCAAGAGGGTCGTAGACGATGGAAGACTCGACGACGGCAGAGGTGCTCGTCGGTTCTATAGGAATCTGTACACAGGCGGTGCTGTCTACACGATACACAGGCCATCTACATGGACCCATCTGGGAAGAAGAACCAGCTGATGAGTTTAGGCTCCAGGAGCCGGGTTCCAGCTGGATACCCATAGGGTGGTTCACATTGCTGGCGTAATCGTAAGCGGGCAAGATGGCCAAGACGAGGCTGCTGCCGCTGCTGCTGTGGCTGCTCCTGTTGACACTCATGGTGAAGCTAAGCCTGAACTTACCCCCGTTAAAGATGAGGCCCCATGGAATGTACAGCCCGGGGGAGTTTGAAGAAGCATCGTCGTTGGTGTAGGAGCTGAGTGTAGATGTTTGAGGAACAGCGGTTTGTGTGTCGAGCAGTAACTCACCTGTGTCCGTGCGGAACAGATAGCCCTGGTTCACTCGATCGTAGGAAACAGTTTTCCAGACAAGATTACCGTTTGGCAGACCGAGGTTACTGGCGTCGGTGCATGATTTTGCGTGGGAGCAGCAGCAAAGCAGGGAGGGCAGCATGATCAACAGTAGTGAGGGAAGAAGCTTTCTAAGCTGCATCTGTAACAACAAGGCGGCCATGGTGCATCTGCTTGCCAATAGTCAATCCCTTGTGTTAATAAGCCCCTTCCCCTTTATATAGATGATGAAGATATAGATGCTGCACCAGCACCCGTCACTGATGAGACACGTAGTATGTATGTGATTTCTAGACGGCCTACGTGTAGTCGTACGCGTATCCTTCGCGGAAAACGCTGGAGGTTGGGGAAAAAAACTGAAAACGAACAGTTCCACACGCATGCATTTAGTTAACTTCCGTTTGACCATTCAAATTGAACACGCACGCAAATGGATGGTGCAAACAGAGTCGCAAAGCCTAGCTGCTTCCCTTGGACTTGATCCAAACAAGCCCATAATAACCTTTGGTGCCGCCATCGATGACTCTCGGTTTGGCCTTGAGTCTCACTGGTTGTAGCGTGGAAAACTCGACTTGCAAGTTGACCCGTCGCGACCTGCAGCTGCATGCATGACTCGATTCGGCGTACGATTCCAATACGAAATTGAAGTTGCCGTCTCAATCGAATGACAAGTTCTAGTCTACACGAAATTGGAAAGAAACAACTTGTTTCAAGATACAGGTGGCACCAGCAGTTTTCTTGGTGAGAAATAAAATAAAACTCTTTTCTAGGATTAGATTCAGATATAGATAGTAGTATCCATTAACTTGGATCGAAATCAAGGAAAAGAAAGCCTAATAAAAGAGAGAATTGCACTCAAAGCCCCTCAACTTGGCCTTTGTGGCACTCTGCATTTTGCTTCTATAGGTTCCTTTAACTTGGCACCGGTTTGCACCGCAGCTCTATTTTACCGGTTTGCTTTGGGTGAAACTAACTATGAGGGCTTGTTTTGATTCAAACGTATTGAAGGGGAATGAGAGGGGTTATGGGGAAATTAGTTCATTTTTCTCTCAAACCCCTTCATTCCCCTCCAACCCACTTGTACCCAAACAATGCCTTGGGGGTTTCAACTTTCTTTTTGCATTTGTCCACATAGATCGATGATAGCTATATGCTGGAACTTAAACACAGCAATCAACTAAAAATGTCTAAGAAACAAAAAGGGGGATTTCAGGAAAAAAACAAAAAGGGGGACATAATATTAATCCACTTCATTTCAAGTTCTACACTCTTGCACAATGTATCGAAAGGAGCAAGAAAATATTAGAAGTGACCAGCAAACCAGAAGAAAAGGAGAGTTAATTCGCTGCAATAATCAAGTCTCAATATCTGTCAAAGTTTGGTTTAGTTTACTTGTAACACCCTATAGTTACAGATCACATGATGCTACAAGGCAGTTCATGGCAATTTGCCACCTAAGATGGAAAACATGGAATCAGGTTAGTCATCAGTTGACTCCAACTGCAGCCCGCACTCTCTTAACAACACGGACATATTCAAAGAAGCGGTTGGAATCCATGCCCATTGTTGTATTTATCGTTGTACCACCTTTACAAGAAGTATAATTGCCACCGATAATCAGGTCAAAACCACCAAACTCCTTGATCATATCTTCTATCATCTGTGTTTTCAGCTTCCAGATTCCAGGCAACTGCCTCAGCTCCCCACGCTGCTCAGTTTTGTGCCACCATCTTCTCAGAATTTTCCTATTCACATCAGATTCTTCAACAGACACCACACACTTAAGAGGAATACCTAGCCGATGGATGGTAACTTCAGCGCCTCCAATTCCACTGTAGATGGATAGCACTCTGATCCCATCTGGAAACTTGTTTTTCAGGACTGACAAGAAGTAGGACAAAGTGTCAGTCTGAAACGCATACCTCATCGCAGCAAATCTGTCAGCTTGATTCAGTTCAAACAAATTTGTATGGTTATGTGGGTAGCCCAGTATCCTTTCCACTTGATGAGGCTCCAAAGGCCTTAGCTTGTCCTGACCAACCCAAATAAGGTTTGAAATTATGCATTGGTGCATAATCTGCATCTGCTTTTCTTGTGAAAGCACTCCTCTTGACTCTCTAACCATCCTCCCCAGTCTCTCACATGTCTGCTCAATCCCGGCAACCTCTGTAGCAACAGCACTGATATGCTTCCTTGTATCCCATGAGGGCCACCATTGTTTGGTGAATGGAAGTGCTTCTTCAATAGTCATTGGTGATTTTGGAACCACAACACGCCTTTTCTCCACTGGAAGGTTATGAATGTAACCTTCATTTCGAGTTAGAGCAGAGAAGAATTGACTGTTCACAAACTCAGGCTTCACATTGTACAAGAACTGTGTGAGTTGGTGCCATGTGCCTTTTGGGATCTCAACAACATTTGCATACAGGAAATATGGGCATTTAGCAAGATCACCTTGTACATTTGCACGCAAGCCTGGTGTCATTGCCTCAAGTTCTACCTTAACAGGCACATCGCTGGTCCCTGCACAGTTCCCCATAGACCATGGATTGCCAAGGTGACTACTGGAGGCCCCACCGTCATCCATAAATACATGCTTAGCCCTTTTCACCCGTGTATTGTTATCATAATCATCATAACAGCTCGCGGCAGAGAACGAGGACTGGTACGTCGAATAATCAGTTTCTGCCTCACCTAGAAAGTCAGATTCAACTTTTACCTGCATAGGAGCGTAAGAGGTCAAAATTAGAACATAGAGCATATTTCAACCTGAGAAGTCTACAAGATTTCTACAGCTATAATAGCTGCTTAAAAGAAAAGCTTTCCATTGACCATCAACATAAATTGTCACAGATATAAATGTTCTATTAGATCAAGTCACGATCAAGGAAAACATTAGGGAACATCGAACAGGCAGCCATATAAACCATTGAAATCTGGATGCCAGCAGTAAATTCTGGACCATGATATCATATAATATGCCCACACGAGATGATTTTAACATGACTATTGCAAGTCTACAATAGTAAGAATAGAATGTGATTCAGCTACCTCTTTCTGCTCAATGCTATTGGCTATTCGCCTTGCAAAAATTGAATCAGCCAGCTCCTCCATTGTTCCTTTCTGGCCTGAAAAGAGCATACACATGCCATTCTAAACATTTTCAGATGTCATCACTCATCAAAAGATCGAGCAAAATTGTAAGCATATTTAAGTCCTTAACTTACCAAAACTTTCAATAGCTGATGACACCTCTTCTTCAGTAAAACCCATCTGCAGCAAGCTAAGTGTTTTCTCCATCACACCAAAAAGTGCTTCAGCCTTTCCCTAAAAAAATGCCATTCTAATTTATAATTCCTGATGTTAAGTTTCAGAACTAGCAACTACAATACTCATCTTCAAAATATCCAAATTTCACATCAGCATTTGTCATTGGGTGCCAAAATCAAACGAAAAGCACATAAGAATCATAATGATTAGCTACAGTGCCTGGAAATATTTCTAGTATAGTCAATCCAAGGAGCGGTGATGCAAGACAACTGAAGGAGAAATTGCAGAAAATAGAGGGTGTCTTAGTTTACGTGGCACTGAGCCAGAAGTACCAAAACAGGGGAAGTATAAAATTAGTGGGGAAACATGAAAGCAAACTGCAGAACAGAACAGAAAAGGGAGCCAACCAGGTAAGTTGTAAAAAAAGTATAATCCTTTCAGAAACACCATGATAGAGTACAAACTGGAACAAATGAATCGGAATCGGGCAAGTATGCAATGTTCTAGCCTCAAACTAATAACTAATAAGTAGCAACCAACTAATAACGAATGTTGCATAGAGTGATACACTTTACAAAAAAAGTATTGCTCTAGATGTAAATCCATATAATACAAAGACTTTTGTAATAACTAGCTCATTTTATGTGTCAGGGAATAATCCATATACATAAACTACTTAGAATTAAACAAAGAGGAAACAAGATAGACCTCATTTGTAGCATCAACATTTTCCAGTCCTCCAGCGGATCCTCCTAATTGAGCCCTGACAATGCATTCCACGAGCTCTTCTATTGGTGCTTCATCACCTGAAATTAAGCATATTCTGGAGTATTACTATATTGCATACTGAATATCAAGAAACACATGTCAGACTATCAAGCATGTCTAATATATACTTTTATAGTTTCTAATCAGAAGTATTAATATTAAGAGTCTAAGAGGGCAGTAATGGAGTAGTCATTTCAAATTTTTGCATAAAGCAAAGCAACAGTGCATGAGTAAACAATCAAGAAGAAATTTGTTAATTGTGCAAGAGAATGCAAATACCTAGTTGTTTGAAGGCTGAATCAACTTCTTGCTGTGAAAAGTTCATTGTTCGGAGTAAATATGACCACTTCTCTGAGAAAGAATCAGGCTCCGGCTGAAGACAGATAAATGTTCCTAAGATTCATTCAAAATATTCTAAATGAGTAAGACATTGATTAACATCTCGTGCTAAGAGATCACCTTGATGTCTTGGTTGATTCCTTTCCTAGACTCTAAAGGAGAATTGTTTTCTTCATTATCCGAATCAAAGAGACTTCCCAAAGAATCTGATGATTCAGATCCTGGCTGCTGAAGGTCCTGTAACATAAAGGAAGGAGAGACTCTTCAAGTCCATACCTTATTTCTTTTTCCCAACATGCAAGACACAGCAATTGGCTATCATGGGGATAAAAATTAATCTTATTAAAATATACAGATCAGATCGTGAATAGGGTACAAAATCCAGCTTGCATAATGAAGAACATGAACCGAGGTAACTACTTATGCAGAATTATTCTGATATGGGTACAGTAGCACCATGAGGATCACAATGGACACGAGAGTGAAACCAGAGAAGGAATTAATAACACAGGGTATAATCAAGGTCAGCAAAATAGCATAAGAAAAGCATTTACAAGATGCAGGTTACTTAATTTAAAATTTAGACACTGATCAGAACTAGCAGCATCAACTAGACAAGGAAATTGCCAAAGGACTTACAGGATATGACAAAAGAGATTCCAATATGGTGTTGGAGTCACCATCACCTGTGTGAGATATAGACACAATTCATTCGTTGACAACAAGGCAAAATGTTCAGAGAGCTTTGACTTTGGCTATTGTTTCACAATCGCTATAGACAATAAAAATGGTAAGTCGTGGAAAAAGGCATACCATGTCTCTGGAATACCTTATCTACCAGCTTTGGTGAAAACCCCATTCCAATAAATTGTGATCTTAGACTACTGGACGAAGAACTTGGTTGACCTCCCTATAGTGTGCATCACGTCAGTATCATATAACTTACAAATGTAAAACAGAATTAATGAACCACAATGACTCGATTCTGGTGGAAATATAAATGTCTAGTTCCTTTTGCAATTTAATAGCTAGCATTTTAGTTATATCCAAATACTTAACAAAAGAAACAAACCGTATCTCAGCTTTAGGGATGTTAAATAGCAATCCAAAATCTTAAGCATGCATTAAATCCAAAACAGGTATCTTATTTGGAATTGAAGTAATTCATTTAGTTCATATCATTAGTTCTCCAAACCTAAAAATGACAGCTCACCACTGATTCAGTTAAAAGGTACTTATTTAATGACGAAGAAAAAAGAAGAGGTCCGAAGAAGAAATAGTTTCATACAAAGATACCCAAACATCATTTACTAGAAACAGCAAGGCATAAAGGTGTATAACTCAAGCACAGCTGGCAACTGGCACGCGATGCAGAAATTTACAATGTTCCCTCACTACAAGCGTGTCTTAATAATTCCGCCTCTACGACAGAAACCAAATGCTGCAAGCATTATTGCCAAGGAGCACATCACCTCCTCCTTCAAGCTGGCATGCACCAAGCCAGGCAGCGGATCTGCAGCAGCCTCCCTAAAATCCAGAGCATCAGTATCTGTGCCCCCGTCCTCGGTGTGATCTTCGATCTTAACCTGCATTCACCAAGAACACAAGTAAGCACAGTATAGACCGTTAAACATACATAGGGCAGAGCAGAATGTTGACATCACCATTTTCGATCAACTAAGAATCCAGACTTGCATGCCCCTGCAAGACACATAAAAACAATTAGGCAGCACCACCGCAGCTGCAAGGTATACTGGGAGGTTGACTAAATGTGAGGCGCAATGAGGATCCAGTTGAAAAAAGTTGGGAGATAAACTTGAGTGTCAGCACTCCATTATGCAATGTGCCAATGTGCACAAGGGCTCAAATGTTCTTACCCCTGATTTGAACTAAATATGCTTAATCTAATGTTTTCTTGAGCTTAATAGAAGCTCCTCTTGAATGAAACCGGTGGGGACTCATTCCCTCTCGTTCGAGTGAACCCGGACTGCCCCAGCCACCGCCCAGCGCCCTCGACCCTCCGTGCCTACCGCCGCCGCCAGACACTCCTCTAAGCCCGCCGGCCATGCAGCCATCCCCCGAATCCGAAACCGTAACCCTAACCCAACCCAGCCACCACCATGTCTCAATCCGAGAGAGGGGGGAAGAGCATGAGGAGGAGACCCACCTCGCCGCCGCCGTCTACCGCACTACCCACCAGAGCTGGACGAGCAGGCGAGCACGAATCGGAAGAAAAAACATGGACGCTTAGAGAGAAAAAAATGGGAAAAAATCGAATCGCAGCGAAACTATGGATTGGAAAGACATGAAACCTCAACAGAGAAATCGAATCGCGACGAACCAATGGATTGAAAAGAAATGGAACTTTGGGGATTTGACTGCTCGCAACAAAGAAAATGGAGGATCAAGGCAAGGCTAACACTTAGAACAAGAGCAATCTGTCCAGCCATGCCTTTGCTTCCCTTACCAACAGAGGATGAAATCGATCCAAGTCTGGACCGATCTGCATTTCCAGTACCAGTACAGTGTTGGTGGGGGAGGAGGGGACGATTATGAAAGACAGGATTCGAGGAGACGTACTGAAGCACTTCGCGGAGGAGGGGGTCGGGGACTTGGGGTCCGAGCTGGTACGGCTGGGAAGAGAGGTCGGTGGTCGGAGCCGGGAGGGAGGACCGGAGGAGGCCGTGAGCCCGTGACGACCTGACCGGCGAAGAGCCAGATGCCGGGCCACCGGTGAGGTGGGACTTTGGGCAGGGAAAAATTGGACAACTAAAAAAACTAGGGTTTATGTGGTTATGTAATAAAAAAGTATTTTCTCTAAAAGAGAGAAAATTGTTTTTCCTCCGTTAAATAATACTATCCTGAATCTAAGTTGAGTGGAACTTGCTTGTTTGGACTGTCAAATAAAAATACAGTAATTTGGATAACATCTTCGACTCGCGAGAAACGAGCTCTCTCTTACATCAACATCTGCCTCTTTGACTTATCTATTTCTTTCGTCTAAGAGCAAGTCTAACAGATTGACAATATTTCATCTCTAATAGAGAGGTTTTGGAGATGAACAAAATCAAAATATTGAATTATTGTAAAAATTGCTCCATCAGCTCCTCAATAAGTCATCTCCAATAATATGGGTCACACGCCACGTCATCACTTTTCCCCCTCCCCCTCCCACCTGCCTCGCGCCGCGCGCGCCCGCCACCGCCGCCGGCCGCCGCCGCCTCGCTTGGGAAGAAAACCAACACACCACCACCGGCGTGGCCTACGGCGCCGACGGCCGTGTGGCCTCCCTGCGCCTCCCGGTCCGGGGCCTCGCGGGCCACCTCCCGCCGTCCTTTCCCGATTCACCGGCACGCCGGCATGCAGTAGCAGCTCGTGGAGCTCACGGATGTCGGGCGCGAGTACGAGCTCGTGGTCACCACCTATGGCGGGCTCAACAGGTACCGCGTGGGCGACATCCTCCGCGTGACGGCGTTCCGCTTCGTGCGTCGCGGCGACGGCGGGCTGCTCTCCATCGAGTGCGACAAGACTGACGAGGCCGAGCTCCAGCGCGTCGGTGGCCGGTCGGGGACGTGGTGGCCACGCTCGCCGCGTCGGTGTTCGGGCAGGAGCTGTTCCTGCTCCGCTTCCACTCCGCAGACCACGCCGGGCTCGAGGGCCACTACCACTTGCTGCTGCAGCTCGTGGTGGCGGCCTCCCTCGTCACCACCGCCGTCCTACCCAGGAGCTTCGTCGTGGCCGTGGTGCGGTCCGCGTCGCTGCTGCTCCAGGGGCTTTGGTTCACGGTCATGCGGTTCGCGCTGTGGGTGCCGGCGCTCGTGCCCAGCGGGTGCCATGGCGGCGTGGTGGAGGGGAGTGCGGCGGTGCAGCAGAGCGCGGTGACATGCGCGACGGAGGGCGGTGGTGATGGCCAACCTGCAGTTCAGCTGGGCGCTCGCCGCCGTGTGGGTCGTGACGGCGTACCTGTGCCTCAGGGAGGACGGCGGGTGCTTGGAGTACATGCAGCTCCAGGCGCCGCCCGCCGGCGTGCTTGCCGGCGACGGGATACGGCGCAGAAGGTTGTGTTTCCCGTTGAAGAGCGTGGCGGGCGGAGCGTGGCAGTCCCGGGCGCATCGGTCTCGAGCTCACCCTAGCGGCCCAGACACGGCGGCCACGAGCTCGCCGGCCTGGCGCGGCGCAGCGGCTGTGACCTCGTCGGCTTGGCGCGGCGCGGCGTCCCTAGGCGGAGCTTGGTGGCTCGGCGACGCGTCCCCTTTGCTCGCGGCGCGGCGTCAAGCTTGCCGGCCTCCCCTGCCTGGACGCGAGGAGAGAGAGAGCAACAAATGGAGAGAGCGGAAACAGAGGAAAAAAAGCGGCGGAAGGAAGCTGCGTGGTGGACCCACACGGGATTGGGGATGGGATGGGGTCACCACTATAGTGGGGATGGAGGGGTTGTTTTTGTCAATGGAGAAAAAGTGAGGAAGGTACTGATTTTTGGCATCTCTATCCCCAATACACTCATTTTTTTGCTATTGGAAATAGGAATAGATTGCTGTAGAACTTGCTCTAACGCCCCTTCTGCTCTCACATAAAGGTTCGGTTTGGTGTGGGCGTACAGCTCTTCCTAGCTCTAGTTCTAGCATTGTCGCGGGACTGTAACGCGACGGAGTTGGAGCGGAGAAAGCTCCACTCGCTTCGATGTGTCAATAAGAGAAGGGAGAAAAACAGATTCCTTGAAATGGTACCGCATCCATATAGCGAGGAGCTGGATCTGTTCAGCACGGAGCACTACCAAAAAGGGCCAAACAATATGTTGTTAACTATGGTCCTGTTTGGACGAGGGGGCTAGAGTTAGTTTTGGCTAGTTTGTGCCCAACTAGCCCCAAAATATCCAAAGGAAAGGGGCTAGAGTGAGGCTAGTTGCATCTAACCCATTAAAAAAACTATCCATCCAAAGAGGTGCTAATTGGGGGATAGAGAATGGCTAGTTGCATCTCTCCCACCAAAAAGTGATTGAAAAAGTGTACTTTTGGTCAATCTAACCC